>JAKTTT010000021.1:0-139583 GCA_030581615.1 Alloascoidea africana | reverse complement strand
TTTTTTTTATTATATAATTATTTTTTTTTTTTTTTTTTTTTTTTTTTTTTTTTTTTTCTCGCAAGATAAGATAAGACTGATGAAGGCTTTCATGCTTTTCTTTCTGTTGATGGAATCCAGGACCAAAAGTTTGCTCTTGAACTTGCAAAATGCTCCAACAGTTAACTTGTCTGGATTTCTGTTGTTGCTTGGTGCATTAGAACAAGGGTAGAATGGCGAAAGACCATATTAACAAAGAATTGAAAAAAAAAAACTGTAATTTTGGTAAGTTATGGTTTTTTATTTTGACACCTCCTTGGTTCTCATGTTTTTTTTTTACTTGAAAAGGGAGTTTGGATCAATGGACAAGTCACATAGCCCAGTATTTCTTTCTGCGGTAAACCGAGTTTTAAAAGGATTGATTTTTCAGTGTAGCAATGCCTTGAACCATCCTAGCTATTGAAAACTTGACTCTTGAGTTATCCCTGGTGTAAAGATCCCGAGAGCCAAAATTGTAGTAGACTTGTTGATTAGAAGGAGAATCGTGCGATTTTTATTTCGTGCTCTCAAAGAAGAGGACACCTAATCAGGGTGCTATCATCACGAGATCAAAGATCAAGTCTTTCATTTTCCATTTAGGTCCAGTGATCTTCATCGCAGATGCGCTTTTCGGCTGGCTACGGGGGTTGCAAAAAGTTTGATAAAGACTAGGGTTTGGAAGTCAATGTCCATTTCATTTGCCTAATTGACAGAGGATCAATGTTCTTTTTTTTGGTGGGAAGAAGCTGGAGTATCACCAGTGAGCAGAAACAATCCCCAAACATTTCAGATCTTCTCTTATTATAATGACTCTCCATGCAGCTTTGCTCAAGCTGGCTTCTCGCCAGAGACATCACCAGCCCAACGCTAAACAGGCTTTGATTGTGTAGATCTAAGCTCTCAGATTGCCACGTTTATGTACTGTATCCAGTGGAGGGTTTTGGATCTGATCACAAATTTACGACTACCCTGGGGGCTAATTGGATTAAATATATACTGTTTCTGGTTCCTGCCAAGATGGAGCAGGATGCGCTGCGCAGTTGAAGAATTGACCCCAGCGGCTCACCTTCCTTCTGTCCAGCAATGGAAGCTGAGAGAAGATCAACTCGGCATTCGCGCAACAAGGAAGCTCAGATCCCTCAGATCTCAGACATCGTCATCAGGGGCTATATAATAATTCATGCGCGCGCGCCTTGAAAAGGACGTAGAGCAGTAGCATGGCACCATGGCAGAACGGGATCAGGATGGCGGTGGAGTGATGGAGAATGGGTCCTGGAGCTCAATTGGCAATGGCCAATTGCCAATTGCTCGGTGTCGCCAGTCCCAGTGTCCCAGGCAGCAGCGGTAGAAAAGGCCGTCTGTTCTGGCACTGCGCCAAAAGCCCACGTTCCACGTTCCACCAGCGACCAGCGACCACAGCAGCGAACGAGCACAGTAGGCCCGGGCATTGTTCTCGCGGGCAGGCCTGGGCGACAAAGGCCGGCGCTCCACGGCGACGATTGGCCGCAGAGGCACTTTCCTCATTTGTTCGTATCGTGGTGTCAAGGAGGGTGGTGTGGTGGTGCAGAAATCAGGGTAAAATGGCGACATATATAAAGGGTAGGTTCCATCCCCGATCTCCCCTGTTTTCTCTTCTCCATCGCTTCGAGCGCACTCAATTTCTCATCTCCTATCTTCTCGATTGAAAAACACTCTTCTGTCAAAATGGCCATTTCCAAGATCCACTCCAGATACGTCTACGACTCGCGTGGTAGGTGCCGTTATGCGCATGGAGCTTGTGTTCCCATGATGGTGGTTTCCTTGTTTGTCTAACTCAATTTTTCTCCATAGGTAACCCAACCGTCGAAGTCGACCTCTACACAGAGCAGGGCCGATTCAGATCAATTGTCCCATCTGGTGCTTCCACCGGTGTCCATGAGGCTTTGGAGCTCCGTGACAAGGATAAGAGCAAATGGCAAGGAAAGGGTGTCCTGACCGCCGTCAACAACGTCAACACCATCATTGCCCCAGCGGTCATTGAGGCCAACCTCGACGTCAAGGACCAAAAGGCCTTTGATGAGTTCTTGTTGAACCTCGATGGAACCCCCAACAAGTCCAAGCTTGGTGCCAATGCCATTCTCGGTGTTTCTCTCGCCGCTGCCAAGGCTGCAGCTGCTGAGAAGGGAGTCGAGCTCTACCAACACATTAGCGACTTGGCCGAGACCCCCAAGCCCTATGTTCTGCCCGTTCCTTTCCAGAACGTTTTGAACGGAGGTTCGCACGCTGGCGGTGCTCTTGCCTTCCAGGAGTTTATGATTGCCCCAACCGGTGCTCCCACCTTTTCTGAGGCCCTGAGAATCGGTTCCGAGGTTTACCACACTCTCAAGTCTCTCGCCAAAAAGAGATACGGACAGTCTGCTGGAAACGTTGGTGATGAGGGTGGTGTTGCCCCCGATATCCACACTCCCCGGGAGGCTCTGGACTTGGTCTACCAGGCCATTAAGGATGCCGGTTACGACGGACAGGTTGGCATTGCTCTCGATGTCGCCTCTTCCGAGTTTTTCAAGGACGGCAAGTACGACTTGGACTTTAAGAACCCCGACTCTGACTCCAGCAAGTGGTTGACCGGTGAGGAGCTTGGTGCTCTTTACTCCGAGCTCATCAAGGAGTACCCAATTGTGTCCATTGAGGATCCATTTGCCGAGGACGACTGGGAATCATGGGTCAAGTTTTTCGAGACCACCGAGGTCCAGATTGTCGGTGATGATCTGACAGTGACCAACCCACTCCGAATCAAGACCGCCATCGAGAAGAAGGCTGCCAATGCTCTTTTGTTGAAGGTCAACCAGATCGGTACCTTGACCGAGTCCATCCAGGCCGCCAAGGACTCCTATGCCGCTGACTGGGGTGTGATGGTTTCCCACAGATCCGGAGAGACCGAGGATACTTTTATTGCTGACTTGTCAGTTGGTCTCCGATCTGCCCAGATCAAGACCGGTGCCCCAGCCAGATCCGAGAGACTGGCCAAGCTGAACCAGATTCTGAGAATCGAGGAGGAATTGGGCGATAAGGCTGTTTATGCCGGCGCTGACTTCCACAAGTCTGTTGCCATTTAGACGTTTTTTATATACAATTGTCCAATTGATGATGATATAGCGGTTACGTACGTAATGAGAAATTATGATGAGTACTACATGAGATGGCAAAGTAAACGAGCATGGGATGGAAAGTCAAAGTCTAAGCGGGTCGATCAAATATCTAACCGCCAGACCTCCATCAGCACTATCACTGTCGTCTATTCACACGTGTCTACGTCTACACCTCGTGCATTCTAGAGCTCTGGAGTGTGGGAACAAAGAAGAGAGATTCTTATAGCTGACACTCGCTGTACTGGTTGCCGTTTTTCACTCAAACATGACTGGACCCGTCAAGCTCAGGACGAAACAACAGGTGGAGGCCTTTCTAGATAACCATGACACTTTTCTGTTTGACTGCGATGGAGTTCTCTGGCTCGGGTCAACACTGCTTCCAAACGTGATTGAGACCCTGACGCTTTTGAGATCAAGGGGGAAACGACTTGTGTTTGTCACGAACAACGCCACCAAGTCGAGAGAGGACTACGTTGTCAAGTTTGCAAAGCTGGGATTCAGCATCTCCAAGGACGAAATGTTTGGAAGTGCCTATGCGTCCGCGGTCTATCTCTCCCGGATTGCCAAGTTCCCGAGCGATGGCTCCAAGAAGGCCCTTGTCATTGGACAGAAGGGGCTCGAGAAGGAACTGCAAGAGGTTGGGATTCCCACGATCATCGGCGCAGACCCAGCTTACAACCGGGCGATTTCGGACGAGGACCGCGAGGCGATGGAGGTGGACCCCGGCGTGGGAGCCGTGGTTGTTGGTCTGGACACGGAAATCAACTATCTCAAGATAGCCCACGGGCTGACACAGCTGCGCAACCCCGAGACACTGTTCGTGGCCACGAACATGGACTCAACGTTCCCGTCGCACGGCAAGGTGTTTCCTGGAGCAGGCACGGTGGCCTCGACCCTGGTCTACAGCAGCGGGCGCACTCCCGTGGTGTGCGGGAAGCCGTCGGCGATCATGATGGACGCCATCAAGGCCCGCTACCAGGACCTGGACCCCAAGCGTACCGTGATGGTCGGCGACCGGCTCAACACGGACATCCAGTTCGGCAACGAGGGCGGCCTCAGCACGCTGCTGGTGCTGACGGGCATCGAGAGCGAGGAGGCCATTCGGGGCGACGACCCCAGTGCCATCGCGCGGCCGGACTACTACGCGGACCGCCTGGGCGCCGTGTATGAGCTGCTCCGGGAGTAGTCTCTAGTCTCTAGTCTTTAGCCTCTAGTCTTTAGCCTCTAGCCTCTAGCCTCTAGCCCCCAATCCCTAGACCAGTACCAATTCTCTGCTTCAGGCCTCGGCGCTTAGCTCTGTAAATGTGTCTGCTGCCCCACGTGACGCGGTGGTGCCATTTTTGGCGGGCCTAAGTCCGAGAGAGCGGCCAAAAACGCTTTCTCTCTCCTCCCGCTCGAGCCCACCACGGATCGGCCCCCTAATACTCCTTCTTCTCGCTCAGGATCAGTTTCAGACCATCCGGGCGTGTCTGTGTCTACGTCCAGGTTTTGTTTGTGTTTGTGTTTGTGTTTGCATTTGTGCTTGTGCTTGTGCTTGGCGTTGCTCGTTCTCGTTCTCGTTCTCGTTTTCTTCATCGCACACTCACGCATCATTAATTATTCAGATCCTTCCCACTTCTTCTCTTTGATAGCATAATTTCTCCCAGACATGTCCTCCGCAACCTCAGCGCACGAAGCCGGAGACAAGCGCTACGACGTGGCCGTCGTCGGCGCGGGAGTGATGGGCCCAGCCATCGCCGTTGCCTTTGCGAACCAGGGCCGTCAAGTCCTCATTGTGGAACGGGACTGGAAAGAGCCCGATAGAATTGTTGGAGAGCTGCTCCAACCGGGGGGGATCAGAGCCCTGTCCAAACTGGGACTCGCCAAAGTGATCGAAGGCATCGACGCCGTCCCCGTGCACGGTTACGAGGTGATCTACCACGGCCATGAGGTCAACATACCCTATCCTATCATCTCCGGCACTTGTTCATCCCCGAGGAAAGAAGTCGGCGCCTCTTTCCACCATGGAGCCTTCATCATGAACCTGAGAAAAGCATGCATAGAGCACCCCAACATTACCACCTTGGAAGCCACTGTCTCAGATGTCATCACAAACCCTTACACAGGCAAGGCTTTGGGCATCAAGTGCTCTCTTTCAGGTGAAAAAAAAACCCCGTTGGAAATTATGGTCCCACTCACCGTTATGTGCGATGGCATCTTTTCAAAGTTTAGAAAGCAGTTTCTACCAAAACCCCCAAGTGTCAGTTCCTACTTTGTTGGACTGCAACTGACTGACGCAGATATGCCCAATCCAAACCACGGACATGTCATTTTGGGCAAACATGCACCGGTTCTTGTATATCAGATCGCAACCCATGACACCAGAATTCTGTGTGCAGTGAGAGGTGATAAGCTTCCCTCCCAGGCAAACGGAGCGCTACGAGAATATTTGGAATCCTACGTTCTTCCAAATCTGCCTCCCAAATTGCAATCATCTTTTACAAAAGCCCTAGAGGAACAGCGATACAGGGCAATGCCAAACTCTTTCTTGCCCGCCGTGTGCAACAACACCCCAGGTCTAATCTTTGTGGGCGACTCTTTGAATATGAGGCATCCACTCACCGGAGGAGGAATGACAGTTGCTTTCAACGATGCAGTGACCCTTGCAAAGGCATTGAACGTGGACGATGTGCCCGATTTCAACGATACAGATGCGGTCCTCACCATGATCCAAACATGGCACTGGGAGAGAAAGAAGTACTCTGCAGTCATCAACATTCTATCGTTTGCTCTCTACGCTCTTTTCGCTGCTGATGATCCATACCTGGAAATTCTGCAGAAAGGTTGCTTTGCCTATTTCAAGAGAGGAGGTGAATGTATCAATGGGCCCGTTTCACTTCTGTCAGGGTTGAAGCAAAGTCCAACTGTTCTCGTATACCATTTCTCCCTAGTGGCTTTGTACTCCATCTACCTCAACTTTCAGGAAAAGGGCCTGGCCGGATTCCCCTTAGCCCTATTACAGAGTTTCTTGGTTTTGTATACAGCATGTAGAGTCATTTTCCCATACATTTGGTCTGAACTCTAGGATCGAGTTCTGACTAAGACGTTAGTAATAAATACACATTTTGGCTGACTAAGTACACCCATCGCCCAATAAGAAAGGGTTTGTTAAAAAGCATCGCCATCACCTCACTAAATTTTACATACTAAAGTTATACAAAAAAAAAAAAATGGCGGAACCAGGTTTGGCAGTTAAATGGCTCAAAGTTTGCGGTGTTGGTGTTGGAATTGTAGGCACAGGAGTTTTACTTTACAACTACACTGTGCCTACCCGAGAACAGGTTATTGCGAAATTGTCACCAGAGATTCGGGAAAAGTTTTACAGAGAGCGGGATCAGAAACTACGGGATTATGAGGTTTATATAGCCCAAGTTCGAGAAATAGCGGCAAGTGATAAACCAGCATGGTATACAGGTGATATTAAAACACCTTGGCATCAACGAGAGGACTATGAAAAGAAATCCGAATTGAGAAGAAGAGAAGAGGCTGAACGAAGAGCAAAGGCAAAATTGCAAAGTCTTAAACAGGATATGGCTTCGGCAAATGCGTTAGAACTTGCTGAAGATCTTCCTGAAGAAGAAGAAAGTTACAATCCTAAAAAATCAAAATGGCTATTATGGTGAAAATACGGCACGGGCTACGAAATCATAACAATAACATCAAACTGAGAAACACGACATTTTCTTCACTCTACTTATATTTTGTACATGCAATTATCTTTGTTTTCTTTTTTTTTTTATCATCTCTTTTTTCGTGAGATGTGGTCTTTCTCTGCTGGAAATTGCATTAGGCTGACGATTAATCTTGTTCGAAACAAAAATAAATTTACCAACAAGATCCCAACAATCAATTTCTGGGGGGAATTTTCTTATCGGCCTGTCCATGCCATTCGGCTTTGATTGGCAAAAGTTTGGAATGCACTGGTTGCTGTAGATAGTGCGGATGCTGGTTTAGATTTATTGGCTTCATCAACGGCCTGAATAAGAAGACGAGATATGTTAGTGAACAACATCATGGTTTACGATAAATAGTGGGAAAAAAATATTGGTATCTTGTAACTTACGGCAACAATGTTGTTAATGTTGGTATCGACGACCATTCCTCCTTGTACAACCTCCCTGTAGATGAGAACGGTTAGACATAAAAACTCTTTCATTTGTTGTAGGAAAAAGGTATTCACATACTCCAAAACACTCTCCAATACCTGCCATCCAAATACTAGATCCAATTCACAGACATTTTCAAAACACTTGTCAAGACACTCGACAAAGACCTGTATCAGATCCAGAATCCCCAGTTCACTCTCTTGTTCATCAACAATGAACACAAAGTAAAGTGTTGCATAATGTCTGTATATGACTTGAATCCCCTCCATTTCATCCAGTAACGGTGGAGGCGTTAGAAAACTACATTCGTTAGGCTGTCTTTGAGAAACCAGTTGGTGCACTTGTTCAAGTAAAAGTTGCTGAGTCGGTATGTCAACCGGTGTATAGAACTTTACAAGACGTGGTAGACCGTCATTGTTGACTAAGAATCATAGACATGTTAGTGAGGTTTGGGACAAACAGTATTCGAAAACTGGAGTCTTACATATGAGCACAGAGTGGATCATTGATGAAGATGTTGATGATGGTGGCGGTGGACGGTTGTTCTGAATATATATAACCTCTGATGATTCACAAGGCCAAGTCAAATTCCTCAAAGCAATCTATATAACAAACAACTCTAACACATAATCAAAAAAAAAAAAAAAAAGATTAGAAATGCTATTGTCTGGTAAATACATGTAATGTACACAAATACAAAAAAAAAAGGCAATCACCCCAAAAAAGTCACAAACTCCCAAATCAACCAATGTCCTATAGTATAAACTTGACATCTCTAGGAGAACAGTCCGAATCCCGAATTGGACTAAGAGGGCGCAACAAGTTAGGTAAACCTCCATGGTCTACAATTGAATTGCGCCTCGATCGCGATCGAGAAATGCTAATCCTCCTTTGTTGTTGCTGCTGCTGTTGTTGTTGTCCAAGGTAAATCTCTGGCAGAATTATTTGAGACTGGTTCATGCTAAATATACTACTATTCCTTCTTATCGACGTTGTTCTGCTTAAAGCTGACAAACTGGTCACAGAACCAGGCTTGGATGAATAAACCCCATTCATCAGTAAATCGTGATTCTCAACAACCGCATCTCGGGCCATTTGAACAAGAGATGTTACACTTGATGAATTTGAGACACAGGCGCTCGTATTGTTGAAAGTGGTGTCTTCACTTGGAGTATCCGCGAAAAACTCCAATGAGTCAAATCGAGCATGGGCCCGAGTTCTCGAAAGCTCCTCCAGGTTGGCAAACAGATGCAAAAGTTCAGTTTGTTTCCCACAAAAATCCAAATCTGGAGTAGTGGCAACAGAAGATGCAATTGTTGATACAGACGTGATGCTAACATCATCTTCGCATTTTGGACCAGAGCCAGATGGATTCAAAAACGGGTCTTGTAAAGCCTGTTCGGCCGTCATCCTTTCAGAAGGATTCATGATAAAACATTTTGCTATAAAATCTCTCGCTTCTTGTGACACACTACTCCAGTAATCTTCTGGTTCATAATCATACTCACAAGCCATTACAGCTTTAATTTCCTGTGCTGGGGAATCTCTTTGGAAAGGAGTGTATCCGCCAAGCATGAAATAGCCAATAACACCAATTGCCCACATATCCACTGGCCTCCCATATCTCCTCACTCTTTCAAAAAGTTCAGGAGCCATGTACAATGTGGTACCACATCTTAATGTCAGTTCTTTGTCGTTATTGGGATCGATCGGTGCCGCGAGACCAAAATCTGCGATTAAGACATCCGAGTTTGCATCTTTTGTCTTGAACAAAATGTTCTCTGGTTTGAGGTCTCTATGTACAATGTTGCTCTGGTGGATGAATTGGACACCACTGATTATTGACCGTAAGATTCGGATTGCATCCTGTTCCTCATATCTTTCCTTTTCACAAATTCTCTCATACAATTCTCCTCCGCTTGCGAGGTCCGTAACGAGGTACACTATGAGTCAAGTCAGCTTACCGTTAATACCAAGCGAAAAAAGTCAAAAATAAGCTGAACGTAACGGCAATGCATTGCCGATACACTTACGTTTGTCTTCCGTCTGGAAACAGTCCAGCAAAGTGAGAATGTTCTTATGGCCCAATGAGACTCGTTGAAGCACCGAAAATTCGTTTCTAATCTAAATGCACAAACCTGTTAGTATTCCATCTTAAGAATGCTTCCAAAATTTGAAGCCTGTCCAGGCAAAGAAGAAAAATAGACAGTGGATACGTACCATGGTATCTCGCCATCGATCTTTCAGTTTATTTACCACTTTGATCGAATATTTTCTAAACGAGGCAAAGAAAAGAACAGGCATGTTAGAACGTGTTCTAGAACAGGTGCAACGTGTACAACAGCACCAAACCTGTTGGTGAAAATTCTAAATTCTTACAATCCTGTTTCCCGATGCTTCGCCTCTCGGACTACCGAGAATGTGCCGCTTCCCAATGTCTTGCCCTATGAAAAATGTAATAGTGTTTTGGTTAACAATAGGAGGTTAAAAATAGACAGTGTTATACCCATGGGAGTTGGAGAAAGAAGGATCCTTAATCTACCCTCACAGAGCCAATTTTACTTACCAGAACATATTTGCAAGAGGCATGTTGAACAATCTCTGTATCGTTATGGGGCCAAGAAACCAAATGTGATAACGGTTTGCATGAATTGGATGCTGGCGTTGGACACATTGTCATATGGAGTCAAAAACGTTGAACTACAAGCGTGGAGAATGGGGATGGACAAGACAAAAGAAGCGGGAAGAGAGGGGCGTCCAAGCTTATATATTCTGGGGGAGAAGTTGGATAATGGAACTTGGGCTTGTGTAAACTGTAATTAGCCGATGACAATGTACAGAAAAACAGGTGCTAAGAATATGAGTACGCCCTCCGTAACTACTTTCTCTGTATCGCTTTGTTCCCCCCTGACACCACAACAATAGCGAGGATTACCCCAGCTTTCACCAGGATGAAATAGATTAGGGCTCGGTCGGCGGGAGTCAGCAGCAACGATAAGACAGTTTCAGCTGGTTTTGGAGATGCGACTGCTTGCTGCTTCCTGCTTATCTATTGCTCTGCTAAAGAAGACATGCGTAGAGCAGTTACCGTGCACTTTACCGTTGAGTTGAGTGACTGTGGGCCATACATATTCTTTGCCCTTTTTCTTTTATTTTATGGTTTGCCTTTCTGCACAGCGTCAATGATTTCAGGAGAAGAAATAGCGGGCGTCAGGGTTTAATTGGAAGCAAGCGCGCGAGAAAGAAAGAGACTTAGAGTTGGAGTGCCTACAGCAGCCAGCTTGCGGCTTTCCGGAAAAACTGCGTGTGATGGTTTTTCCGGGGCCAGGAATGTGGGGGAGGCGTGTTTTTGAACAGCACCCAAAGAGATCTGGACTGCTAGTGCTACAAGTAGATGCTTTGGTGAGTTTGCTCTAATAATATGACAGAACTACACTCGACATTGTCCCCCTGAATTGCAACAAAATAAAAAAGAAACGTTTGGGTCGAAACAGGTTTAACGTTTCCGATGCTTTTCCAAGTCTCATGATCACCACCACCCCATCCCGTCCCATCCCATCCCACATGGTTCAGCTCAAAGCCACTCTATTAGCTACTTGACAGTCGAATTCTACAAAACTCGAAAACAATGTTTCCGTTCGGAATCAGGGAGAGGCGTGCCATCATCAATGTGTCTTGAAAGTAACCAACAATTTGTGGGCTCGGATAACTGCACCAGCGCTATTCTTGAGTAAAGAAATCCCACACAATGAGCACTTAAACCTTCGTTTTCTATTATACACACCCCAAGGTCACTACTGGATCTCATCTATACCCCCAACAAGGGAGACCAGATCCAGAATGGAATCAGATACGCTTTCTTTTCCCAGCTCAGGTTGAAATGTCTCTTTTCCTCTGCTTAATACCCGCTGAACAAGACCCTTAGCCGATACGCCCCAGTTCGCAAGCCTCCGTTCTCTGACATCTTTACGTAGGCCCTCTGCTCTTTCATGGGCCTCCATAATAATATCTTCGGGTATATTTGCGAGCTTTGCAACGTTGAGTCCGTAGGATCGGTGAGCAATGCCCCTCTCCAGCGTGTAGAGGAAAGTGATTTGTGGAATACTAATCTCATCTTCGTCCTTTGTATACTCTGCCCCACACTTGTGCGTTTGATGCTCCTCCATGTACCCCATGTGATAGTTTTGTACTTTTTTGGGAAACTCTGTCTCAAATGCTGAAAGCTCTGGATAATGCGTTATAAACAGAATCAAAGGCGGGCTAGCCCTTCCGGTTGATGAGATAGGAGGCACTGATCCAGTTACTGTTTCGCTATCATCACTCCGCACGAGCAGATACTTTAGAATAGAATATGCAATCGAAATCCCATCCGTGGTCCCCGTGCCTCTTCCAATCTCGTCCAATATTATCAATGAATTTTGGGTAATTTGTGAGCTTTGGAGAATCCATTGGCATTGAAGCATCTCCACCATAAAGGTGCTTTCTCCTTTCATGAGGTTATCCTGAGCACCCATTCTAAAGAAATATGAAACTCTCAGCGGTTAGTTCATTCATGCTTACTATGGAATTCAAGTAGAAATATGCATACCGCGTATAGATGCCGTCAAATATGCTAAGCTCAGCTCGCTCTGCAGGAACATACGAGCCGATTTGTGCCATGATTACAATCAACGCAATTTGTCGAACATAAGAACTCTTGCCTCCCATGTTTGGTCCAGTGATCACAAGAACTTGATTTTCGCCTTCTTTCATGTCTGTATCATTGGGTACATATGCATCCTTTGACAGCTGCTCAATTATTGGATTCCGGCCACCTTTCACTTCTATCGTTGAAGTCTTCGTGGTCAAAAACTTGGGCCTCACGTAGCCGGGAATAGAAGAAAGAATCGCCAAGGACATTAGGCAGTCGATTACGGAGAGTGATTGGATCACATTCCGAAATTGGAGATAGTAAACCTCATCAATCGTCTTTAAAAATTTTAGAAATTCAGAGTCGCAGGCCACGAGCAATGATTCTTTATGATACTGCTGCTGTTGTAGAAGCTGCCGTACCCGTGCTGATCGAAATCTTGAAAGAGCTTTATTACCACTAACCTTGATCCAATCATCAGGAACCACTTTTTTAACCTCTGCATTGCGTATAGAAATGAGGTACTTTTCTCGACCTGAAGTTTCATAGTTAATATATGGTCTTCGCAAAAGTATTTGGATATTCTTTAGTTCATCTTCAAAATCTCTCTCAATTTGGTTCAATGCCTAAAACAAAAAAATCGTTAGTAGTGTTCGATAAATTCAAAGGCAATCAATACCTACGTCTTGTTCCTTCTTAATCTCTTCAAATTGGTCCCACTTTGCAAAATAAGTCTCCCTCTCATTTGATTTTGCAGCGCTTTCGTTGATCTTCCCTAAAAGGTCGTCAAACGTGCTATAGGCAACTGCCATAGATTCAAACGCATTCAGCAATAGCTCCGACTTGAAATAGTTTTCGATGGCCCTTTGATCATATCTCACAATCTTACAGGCTTCTTTTAAACCATTTAGTAAATACCAAACTTGCTTTCTTGTAATCTTGCCATAATGCAACTTTGTCAACAATTTTTCCAAGTCAGGAAGAGATCTCATCTGTTTTCCCAACCTTTCACAAACAGAATCAACACTGTTCTTTTGGATGTCTTCAACCGCATCTGTTCTTTTCCTAATCTCTTCAATATCCAACAATGGCTGTCCTAGCCAATTTTTCAAAAGTCTTTTCCCAAAGGGAGTCCGTGTATGATCAACAACGCTAAACAAGCTCCCAACTTGAGTATATGTCGTTTGGTTATAAAAAATTTCTAGACTTGTTAGAGTGTCGGCGTTTAATAAAAGCCTATTTGAGCGATACCGAAAGGATTCAATATTGGATACTTTATCAAAATTTGCTTCCAGGTTGAACTCGGAGAGATGATCAATCATTGCACAGATGCAAATCTGAACTGGATAGGGGTAAGCCAGGGCGGAATCAATTGCATCCACAGAATCTTGCTTCTCCTGTTGGGATGAGTGTGGGGTGCTAACAACTTGTTTGGCTTTGCGGCTGTAAAAATTTGACAATTGTAAACTGACAGCGCTTTCTGAATTGTACTTTGAATAGTCAAGCTTCGTCAACCTGGGCGTGTTTTTAGCTCCCGACATGATGTTTTTGATAATTTTCATGCTTGGGTTTGATATTGTGCCAACCGTCAAATATTCACATGGCTCGATATGTAGCAGTCTTGTCTCTAGTTCACTGCGCATGTGGTTATCTCTAAAATTGTCGTAAAGAATCGTTCCAGTGGTGGGCTGAACGGCCACAAAACTGATGTCTGAATCATCCTCTTGTTCAAAAAGACAAATGAGAAAAGGATTATGGTTCATTCCCATGTCGCTATTGCTGTTTCCTACTTCCTCATAGTCAATGTAAGTTGCCTTTGTGAAAACTTCAGTCACTTTCCGCTCAAATACACTGTTACGATTAGAGCCCTGGGCTTTAATTGCAGCGACTTCGGTCTGCTGTACTATGCCAACTTTGTAACCTTCATCAATCAAACGACGAATGTGCACGTTGATTTTGATATCTGGTACGCTGCAGTATGCGAACCTGTCATAATTTGAGTCGTTGGGCGTGAACCGGATGTTTGAGGAATTCGGATTCAAGGCTGAACCGTTATAAGTTGCAGGCTGACCAGGAACTATTTGCAACTTGCCGGGTATCAGCATAATGTGCAAAACTCGAGAAGCTATAACAGCATCTGTTCCATAAAACTTGTATTTATATCCAACCTGAACAGCAAGAATTGTATCCAAGTGGTCTCGCTTCAACTGAACCAATTGCTCTTCAAGTGGTGTCATTTTAGAGGCTCGTTTTGAGTTTGTCTTTGACTTTTTGCTAGACTTGGCCTTTGGCTCTTCTTCAACATCAGAATCCGCTTCAACAGTCTCCGAATTGTCAACCCCTGACCTTTTCCGTTTCAAAATGCTTGAATTTGCTGGAAATTTCAGAGTGTTTACGAATTTGTCGCGTAATTGTGACTTGGGTTCTGAAGAAGACAGAGAGCTGCTTCCAAAACTGAAATTTTGAAGTTTAGGTCGTGAATTGGGCTCTATCAACTTTGGAGAAGAGCCCTTGCCATGCCCCTTTTGCAAGTGATTATGTATATCAACTGAACTTTCTGGCTCATCTCCATCATCAATGTCAAAGTCTATATCCAAGTCGATGCCCCTTTCGATATCAGAGTCAGTTGTGTCCACAGTTATGGTAACTGGAGTTGTAGAGCTCTTCTTTTGAGGTTCCAGAGAAAGTTCTGGAGGCTTTGAAGCTGGTTTGAAGAAATGGCTCAGCACAGACTGGTTTTTGGGCATTAGATGCTTTTCAATGGCTTCTGGATACATTTTGGACCAGCCAGCTTTGGCTTGGTGCGAGAAGGGAGGGTAACCCGGCCCCCGAAAAGTATATATCGCCTTTGGGTGCAAAAAGCGAAGAGAAAAGAATTCTGATAGGCGTTTTGCTCAGGTTGTACTAGTATTGTTTGGGGTTTGTGGGTCTGTAGATGTGAACTATGTAGATTCTAGTGATTTAGTAGCAAGAAGAGCACTCTCTTGTAATTCTCTGGTGGATATCCAGTCACCGTTGAAAGTGTGCATAGATCTGGCAGAGTGCTCCAAAGCCGTTGGCCAAATATGCTAATGGAAAGGCTAGATCTATTTCAAACTACTTGTAAGCAGAATGTCTTCATCAGAGTATCTGAAATATTTCCAAATGCCTACTACAGCTGCTGCTGGAGTAATGAACCGGTTTAATTATTTTGGTCCACCCTGATATTTGGAAGGATAAAGCGATGGGCCAGAGTAAGAGTGACCAGCCGATCTTTCATTTTATCATAGGAACGTAACCAAATTTTGGGCATGTCCAACCATTGGAAACCATATTTCTAGAACTGGAATATACGCGATCTCTAATCTACCGGCAAAACGAAGAGAAACGTCGAAAGCATGTCGCTCGATATTCGGTCCCAGTAGAGTTTGGATCCACTGGATTAGCTTAAGCTCGTTGGGCTGATAATGTATGACTCACGGGGTCTCTCGCTCCAGTACAAAATTATAAAAGGGCTATTCGTTGCACCTTCTTCTTCTCCATCCACCAACAAATCTCATCTTGGATTTGCCATTGACTTTTTTCTCCACAAATTTCAACAATGTCGAAAGGAAAAGTTTGTCTTGCCTACTCTGGAGGCCTTGATACCTCGGTTATCCTGGCCTGGTTGCTTGAACAGGGCTACGAGGTGATTGCATTCTTAGCCAACGTCGGCCAGGAAGAAGATTTTGACGCTGCTCGTGAAAAGGCATTGAAAATTGGTGCCACAAAATTCGTGGTTGTCGATGTTCGAAAAGAGTTCATTGAAGAGCTTCTGTATCCAGCTATTCAGGTAAATGCCGTTTACGAGAACGTCTACTTGTTAGGCACATCTCTGGCTAGACCAGTCATCGCCAAGGCCCAAATCAAGGTCGCCGAAGAAGAGGGATGCTTTGCCGTCTCACACGGATGCACTGGCAAGGGAAATGATCAGGTCCGATTTGAGCTGTCGTTTTACGCTTTGAAGCCAGATGTCACCGTCATTGCTCCATGGAGAGATCCAACGTTTTTCAAGAGATTCGCCGGCAGGAAAGACCTTTTGGACTACGCTGCTGAGAAGGACATCCCAGTTGCTCAGACCAAGGCCAAGCCATGGTCAACAGATGAGAATTTGGCCCACATCTCCTTTGAGGCCGGAATCTTGGAGGATCCTGATACAACTCCACCAAAGGATATGTGGAAGCTGACTGTTGATCCAACAGATGCTCCAGATACACCACAAGACTTTACAGTGACTTTTTCAAAGGGTGTTCCTGTCAAGCTGGAGTTCAACGGTAAATCGGTCACTGATTCTGTTGAACTCTTCCTCACTGCAAATCAGCTGGCTCGTGCTAACGGTGTTGGCAGAATCGACATTGTTGAGAACAGATTCATCGGTATCAAGTCCCGTGGATGTTACGAAACCCCAGGTTTGACGATTTTGAGAACCGCACATATTGACCTAGAGGGTCTTGTTTTGGACCGTGAAGTTCGTGCTATCCGAGACCAGTTTGTCACTCCAACATACTCCAGAATCCTGTATAACGGTGTTTACTACAGTCCTGAATCTGAATATGTCCGCTCTATGATTGCTCCATCTCAAAAGTCAGTCAACGGTCAAGTCAGAGTCAGACTATATAAGGGTAATGTCATCATCCTGGGCAGATCCTCTGAGACCGAGAAGCTGTACGATGCTACTGAATCCTCTATGGATGAACTGACTGGATTTGAACCCCAAGATACTACCGGATTCATCTCTGTTCAAGCCATCAGAATCAAAAAGTATGGCGAAGCTAAGAAGGTCTCTGGTGAATCCTACTAATGTTTTTGTCATCCGTTCTTGTGTTTATAGTAATTGTTTTATATTAATTGTCAATAAAAGAAATTGTACACATTATTTTTTCCCGTAGGAACCAAAACCACAACCACAAATGAAACCCCCAAGATATCGCAAATCATAAATGACAAACCCAGAAATACTCTCAAAATAGTACGTCAAGGGTGAAGATCAGACACAGCGCACCCAAACAAGCCGCCAAGCATCCCTCGCTGCCACTCATTCCAGCGCTCCTTTCCTGCTGAACGTATATCGCCTGTGGCTGTTGCCCTTGGTAATATCCGCCTTGTGGAGGATAGTAGTACTGTTGCTGCTGCTGCTGAGGAGGAGGATAAGATCCCCATCCAGGCGCTGAATATGGCTGTTGCTGATAGCCGTCGTAGGTAGGTTGACCATAAGCCTGAGGAGCATAGCCCACATCACTCTGGTTGTACTGACCGGGGCCATCTCTCTTTTGTGGTGGTTGGTACACAGCGTCGTTAATTGGAGCATTACTAGCGCTGGGGAGAGGATGCTCTGGGGGGCTCCATGCTGGAGGAGGATCTGATGGAATCGCTTTCTTATCGTCAGACATGTTGGTGGCTGGAGAAAGAGAAAGGGTCCGGGCCGGTGACACTTTGTGAAATCTTAATAATTGGACATCTCCGAATGTTGGGGTGTAAGCCTCTACTTTCTCACATTTACCTACCAGGATACCAATTATTTCACGAGTTTTAATGTACTGTACTATCATAAAAAAGACTGGTCTATATGGTTTTCAACGATTTTCAACGGTTACCAGGAAACAAGGGGAACAGTAGCGTTACTCCTTACCTTGCAATCTCTTCTCATAGTCTTTATCAAAGTACCAGGAGTCATCGGAAATTCTTCCTCTCAAAAATGGCACCTCAGAACCAGGAACATAGACATCCTCGAACAAGATATCCATTCGTGCCTCTGGGGGAGGAGCCGCATCGGCCTCTGCAACTTCCTTCTCGACCACTGCACGAGCCTCCTTCTCAATCTTCTTGAGATCATCTTCAGTTGCCACGTTCAGCTCAAGCAGCTTGTGTTTGAGTCCAGTAATTGGATCGTTAGACGACCTCATGTGCTGAACTTCTTCTCTTGTACGGTATGTGGTGCCGGGATCAGACATTGAATGTCCTCCGTATCGGTAGGTTTCGTACTCTAGAACCAAGGGTCCTTTTCCTGAGACACACCAATCTTTGGCAAACTTGGCAGCTTGTAAAGTTGCTAGGACGTCCATTCCATTGCACTTCAAGCCAGGAATATACTGGGCACGTTTGTAGTATTCTGTCATGGCAGAGGATCTGCTGGCAGAAGTGCCTAGTCCGTATTTGTTGTTCTCACATACAAAAATGCAGGGCAGATTCCACAGCTTGGCCATGTTGAAAGATTCATAGACCTGGCCCTGATTGGCGGCGCCATCACCATAAAGATTGAACGTAGCGGATTCTTCTCCGTTATACTTGTGGGCAAAAGCGAGACCTGTGCCGAGCGGAACCTGTGCTCCAACAATACCATTTCCGCCATAGAATCCGGTCGTAAACATGTGCATGGAACCTCCTTTTCCATAAGTAACACCACATCGTTTTCCCATTAGCTCACCGACAACTTCCTTAACAGAAGCGCCTCTCATATAGGCAAATGCGTGGCAACGGTAGGAAGTGATAACAGTGTCTTTTTTATTGATTGCATGTTCAATGCCAACAGACACGGCTTCTTGGCCAATTGATAAATGACAGAAACCTCTTACTTTCTTGGCCTTATATGCCTGATCTGTGGCCATTTCCATACGTCTAAACGTCAATTTTATTAATATCAGAGCGTGTTAATAAGCGCCAGTGTTGATTAATGCATACCTAATTGTGACCATGTCTCTGTACATCTGAAGAAGGTTGCCTTTTGTTGTCTCATAGCTCAACTCTGGTGGATCAAGTTCGTACGTCTCGAATGTAGACTGGGGCAAGACAATACTAACAATCTAATTCATGGGGGAAAAATCATCAGAGAATAAGCTTGGTTAGTAAATAGTGGTGTGAACTTTGGCTTTTTTTTCCTTGTGAACTTCCAGACAAGGAATTTCTGCCTTATGTAGGTACAGCGAATAATAAGACCAAAACAAGGAAACATTATCAAACAAAACACTCCAATTCACCAACAAACGGGTGGTTTTTTTGATTGCTTTTCATTGTTTTCTTTGGATCTTATTCTTGATTGGAAAGCTGAAGAGAATAGAAAGAACAATTTCATAGAATAGTCCGAATTTAAAGTTTCGGGCTATGATACTGCACTTACTTCATCGTTTTTAAATTCTGTAGCAAAACTCCTTGTTGCAAGCGAAAGACGGCTTATTGAAGAAGGCTTTAAAAACGTTTTTCTAGAAGCAGATACAACTCTGAGCATCTTGTTGTGGGAAATGGTGAAGAAAATGGTGCGAAGGAAGGTAGGATTCAGGCATAATATGCATCCCACACTTTTATAGGCATGTAGTGCGGGTAACTTCAGAGTCTAACCCGATACACTTCAAAAATTATCACAGAACTGGATAGCAGCCATATTCTCTTGCTACAGGCATCCAACGTTAAAATGGCGGACTCATCCCAGTACAAGTACAGTGCCATGTCTAACAAGGTCCTTAGACAGGACCGTAGACTAATGGACTCTAGGGGGAATGATGATGGGGCTACGGGCGATCCTGAATCTCTGGTGGGAAAAGTTTCAGTAAAAGATATGGGCACCAGAGTGACGCGACAGGCCATAAGCGATTCTGAGCGGAAGCAATCCCAAAAGCTCGCTGAAAAATCAAGCATTAAAGACGAGGAGAAAAAGACGCGAAAAGGAAGGTTAAGAGGCACTGGATTGTCGTTTAACGCCACTATTCTTGAGTCGAACTCCTACGAAGGTTTGAACTACTATCCATCTACGCCAGAATCCCAACAGACTTTCGAGTTGATTTTGACCCTGCTTCAGTCTATTCTCGGAGATGTTGCGGACGATGTTGTGCGTTCTGCTGCGGATACCCTGCTTGGAATAGCAAAGAGCGAAGAAAGCGAGAAGCAAAAGAGATCCGAAACAGAGGAGCTAATTGGAACGAAATTGTCAGATAAAAGTTACAACGACTTGGTCAAGTTGTTTCAGAAGATTAATGACTACACGGCTGCAGATTCTCAAGAGTCAGATGAGGACATTGACGAGGAAATGGGTGTGGCAGTGGCATTCGATGAGTCCGATGATGAAGATGGAATGGATGATGCGGACGACAATGAAGAAAGTGAAAAAGAGGAAGAAGAAATTCATTCAGATGAAGACATTGAAGTTGGAATGGTGGACGATAACGAAGATATTATGAAGGACGTCAAGAGTAATTCCTCAATCAAGACTGAAGAGGTGGACAAGAGCATAGTTCCTGCTCATACCATTGATGCCTTTTGGCTGCAGCGGCTGGTTGCTCAGGTATACCCAGATTCTCACGTAACCCAGCAAAAGTCATTAAAGATCTTTGATCTTTTGTCATCAGATCTATCGCTTCGTGAAGTTGAAAATGAATTGATGGAAATTTTCGATTTTGATCACTATGACACAGTGTCTGTCTTGTGCAAGAATCGAGACAGAATTGTTTGGTTAACGAAACTATCAACGGCAGATTCGCCCTCACAACGAGATTCCATAGAGCAGGATATCAGAAACGCTGGCTTAGATTTCCTTTTGATTGAGCTAAACGGTGAAGCGGCGCTTGACGAAAATGCTGGTAGTGATAACGCAGAGACTAAAAACCTTGCCTCGGATGAAGATTCAGGTTTATATGGCTCCAGAAAGCCACATAAAGTGTCATTAGAAGCGCTAAAATTTGACCAAGGCAACCATCTCAAGACCTCAGGTGAGGTGAAATTACCCCGTGGCTCTTTTAAGCGGCAAAAGAAAAAGTATGAGGAGATTCATGTTCCAGCTCCAAAAGCTTCAAAACGTCAAGGAGAAACCCTTGTGCCGATCTCAGAGCTTCCTTTCTGGGCACAAAAGGCGTTTGGATCAAAAATTCAAAGTTTGAATCGAGTTCAAAGCAAATTATATCCTACGGCATTTGGCGAAGATCAAAACATTTTACTTTGTGCTCCGACAGGTGCTGGTAAAACCAATGTTGCTCTGCTCACAATGCTCAGAACTATTTCGCATTATCTCGACGCTTCGGAAGAAAATGTGGATCTTGAATCGTTCAAAATTGTTTACATCGCTCCTCTGAAAGCTCTAGTTCAAGAACAGGTTGCCACGTTTACTGCAAGACTAGCCCCTTTTGGGATTCGAGTCTCCGAACTGACAGGAGATACCCAGTTAACAAAGCAGCAAATAACAGAAACTCAGCTCATTGTTACGACTCCAGAAAAATGGGATGTTATCACGAGAAAGTCTTCCGATATAAGTTACACAAATCTGGTTAGACTTATTATTATCGATGAAATCCATTTGCTTCATGATGAGAGAGGCCCTGTACTCGAGAATATAGTGGCAAGGACACTCAGAAAGATTGAGCTTACAGGTGATAATATAAGACTTGTGGGGCTCTCCGCTACACTGCCAAATTACAAAGATGTTGCAAAGTTTTTGCGTGTTGAAGAGAGTGGTATATTCCATTTTGACCCAACATACAGACCATGTCCGCTGAGCCAACAGTATATAGGCGTCACAGACAAGAGCAGTTTGCAACGCTATCATACAATGAATGAAGCATGTTATGAAAAGGTACTAGAAAATGCTGGAAGAAACCAGGTCATCATTTTTGTTCATTCCCGAAAGGAAACGGTAAAAGCTGCAAAATACCTCAGAGATAGAGCAATTGAAGAAGGAACTTTAAACAGGTTCTTAAGTCCAGACTCAGCGGCACATGAAGTTCTCCGGTCTGAAAGTGAAGAGATAAAAGATCCTGGCCTTCGAGACTTGTATCCTACTGGATTTGCTGTACATCATGCTGGTCTTTCTCGTCTTGACCGTACCGCTGTTGAAGACTCGTTTAGAGAAGGTTTTGTTCAGGTACTGGTTTCAACCGCAACTTTAGCATGGGGTGTTAATTTGCCTGCTCACACAGTTATTATCCGAGGCACCCAAGTCTATTCTCCAGAAAAGGGCAGCTGGACAGAGCTTTCACCTCAAGATGTTGTGCAAATGTTAGGAAGAGCCGGTAGACCTGGGTACGATACATCTGGTGAGGGTATCATAATTACCACGAGAAAAGAAATGCAATTCTACATGTCTTTGATTAACGAGCAGCTTCCTATTGAAAGTCAGTTTATCTCTAAGCTGGCAGATTCGCTCAATGCTGAAATTGTTCTGGGCACCATATCCACTTTGAATGATGCTGTACATTGGTTAGGCTATACATACCTCTACGTGCGGATGCTGAGATCTCCAGAATTGTACAAAGTCGGTGCAGAGTATGGCGGAGATAAATCGCTTATGCTAAAGCGGATGGATTTGGTACATTCTGCTCTGTTGGTACTTGAAGACGCCCATCTAGTAAAGTATGATCAAGAGAGAGGACTTGTACAGCCAACAGATTTGGGTAAGATTTCATCCCATTATTACATTTCCCACGACTCGATGAAAATGTACAATAAGCATTTGAAGCCATATTTGTCACCTATCGAAATATTTCGTCTGTTTGCAATGTCTGGCGAATTCAAATATATTCCTGTTCGTGGAGGAGAGAAAGACGAACTGACAAAGCTTATGGAAAGAGCCCCTATACCTATTAAAGAAAATGTGGACGAGCCAGAAGCTAAGGTTAATATTCTTCTTCAAGCATACATTTCCCGATTAAAGCTCGAAGGATTCGTTTTGATGTCAGATATGGTCTATATTACCCAATCAGCGGGGAGACTGTTTCGAGCAATTTTCGAGATTTGCTTACGAAAAGGTTGGGCCCAGCTGTCAAAAACAGTGCTTGATCTGTGCAAAATGGTTGCAAAAAGGATGTGGCTTTCCAACTCACCATTTAGGCAGTTCCCAGATTGTCCACACGATATAATAAGACGTACAGAGGCTTCACAAATGTCATGGAAAGAATATCTTGATCTTGTGGACGAGGCCGAGGTAGGCGAACTTCTTGGCGCAAAATACGGGAAACGAGGCTTCAACATGCTAAGACAATTTCCCAAGTTTGAAGTTGTCACTAACTACAAGCCAATTACCCCAAGCCTGTTAAAGTTTGAATTGACTATAACGCCAGATTTCGAATGGAATGAAAAAGTACATCAGCTAGCCGAACCGTTTTTCATATTTGTTGAAGATTGTAATGGAGAAACGATTCTTTTCAACGACTATTTTATTATCCGGAAAAAGTATGTGAATGATGAGCATTATATTGAATTCACTGTTCCGATACTTGAGCCGCTCCAGCCAAATTACTTTGTTTCGATATATTCCGAAAGATGGCTTCATTGCGAAACAAGATTGGCAATTCCTTTCAATTCTTTGGTTATACCAAAAAAGTTTCCCGAACACACGCCGTTGTTTGATGTTCAATTAGTTCCTACTTCGGATCTCAAAGTTTCCGAATTTGTCGACAAGTTCCCTTTCAAGTCTTTCAACAGAGCTCAGTCACAGGTGTTTCAGGCAGTGTATGGAAATGACGATAACGTGTTTATTGGAATACCTAAAGGAAGTGGCAAAACAACTTGTGTGGAACTGGCTATACTACGACACTGGAAGTTGAATCGAGGGCGAATTGTCTATATTACACCGTACCAAGCACAAGTAGATGCAAAACTTAAGGATTGGAAGTCTAGGTTTTCGACAAGTGCTGGTGGAAAAGTTATCGACAAACTTACAGGTGAAGTTGCCGGCGATAGAAAAATTCTAGCTGAATCACACTTGGTTCTTGCTACTCCAAGCCAATGGGATGTACTTTCTAGAAAATGGCTTACAAGAATAAATGTTCAGGAAGTAGAACTGTTTATTGCAGACGATGTTCATATGATTGGAGGTCAGAACGGGTCTATATATGAGGTGATTATTTCAAGAATGAAGTTCATTGCTCTTCAACTTGAGAAGAAAATGAGAATTATTGCCCTCAGTACATCTTTGGCAAATGGAAAAAGCTTTGGTGAATGGATTGGGGCTGAAAAGCACACAGTGTTCAACTTTTCGCCCGAAGCTCGACAAAGGCCATTGCAAATTCATTTATCTGCTATGAATATTACCCATCACCCATCGCTTATGATTGCAATGTCAAGACCTACCTTTGCTGCTCTTAGAATACAATCCAGCCACTGTCTTGTGTTTTTGGACAGCCGAAAGCAATGCGTTGATACTGGTATTGATTTAATGAGATTGGCTGCTGCTGAAGGCGATGAAGGGTTATTCCTCCGTGTAGACAAGGACGAGCCGGTGTTTAAGAACATGGTGGAAAGAATTAACGATGCTACATTAAAAGAAAGCTTGCAATATGGAATTGGGTTCTTGTATACAAACATGAACAAGGGCGATAGAGATCGAGTATTGCGTTTGTATGAGATTGGAGCTATCCAAGTTTTGCTAGCAACGTTTGAAACCTGTTGGCAGGCTCCTAACGCAAATCTTGTGGTTGTAATGGGGACTCAGTTTTACGAAGGCAAAGAGCACCGATATGTTGACTATCCAGTAAGCGAGTTGCTTGAAATGATTGGATGTGCACCTAGAGAAGAGGGCGTGAAAGGAAGCGCGCTTATTCTCACAAATAGTGCAAAAAGAGCATACTATCGAAAGTTCTTGTCTGAGGCGTTGCCTATTGAAAGCCAGTTGAACTTAGACTTTGCTGATGCTATTATTCCAGAGATTTGCAACGATATCATAAAGAATGAGCAGGGATGTCTGACTTGGCTAAGTTGTTCATATTTTTTCAGAAGGTTAACGGCAAATCCAAGTTTTTATGGTTTAGAGAGCAAAAGTCAATTGAACGTCTACCTCTCTGACTTGGTGGAGCAGACCTTCCAACAGCTCGCTGATGAAAAGATAGTAGAGCTGTATGAAGATGGTGTGGTGAAAGAAGGCGAGGAAGAAGATGAAGATGAAGAGCCCACAACAATTGTGCCTATGCCTGGTGCCCAGATTGCAACCCATCGTAACATCTCATTTGCCACTATGCAGATATTCCTTTCCTCATTGTCTGCAAAAACTAAACTCAAGAGTATGGTTGAGATAATTGCATTTGCTGCGGAGTTTGATTCTATCCCCATCAGAAATCATGAGGAACAGATTCTGTCCAAAATCCATCAGCGTGTACCTCTAAAAGGTACCTCGGATACATCTTTCTTATCTCCTAATTTCAAAGCTTTTATCTTGCTGCAAGCACACTTTTCAAGGCTGTCTCTTCCTCCTGATCTTGCTTCAGATCAGCGCATAGTTCTCGAGAAGATTGTAAACCTGTTGGATGCGGTTGTTGATATACTCTCGGGCGATGGCCATTGGAACGCAACATATGGATTGGAGTTATCTCAGATGGTTGTACAAGCAATGTGGAACAGAGAAAGCCCTCTCAAGCAAATTCCATTTTTCACTGAAGAGGTTATCCAGAGATCCAAAACTAAAGACGTTGAGTCGGTGTACGATCTGATGAACTTGGAAGACGATGAGAGGGAAGCAATACTTCAAATGACAGACCGGCAGATGGGTTCAGTTGCTGAATTTGTTAATCAGTACCCACATGTCGATTTCACGTATGAAATTGCCGAAGACGAGAACGAGATACGTGCTGGAGAAGAAGTCAACCTCATAATCAGCTTGGATAGAGATGAGGACCCTGAGACACTCGTTGTACAGGCCCCATTTTACCCATTTACGAAAATCGAGCACTGGAGAATTATTGTGGGTGAAGAAAAGACAAAACAGCTTTTGGCTATTCGAAGGATTACTATTTCGAAAGCTAATCAAACGACAAGGCTACAGTTTGACGCACCTGCTGCTGGAAAACACAAACTCGCTATTCTGCTGATGTGCGACTCCTATGTGGATGCCGACAAGGAGGTTTCTTTTGAGCTGAATGTTCTGCCAGGAGAGAACACAGAAGGTGATGTAGAAATGGAAATGTAACATTAGAAGTTGTTGATATTCAAAGAATTTATTGCATAAAGCACAGAATCCAGGAGTAATGATCGCTAATAGTAAAATTCTGAATCACTATATCCCCTCATTCCGTAGTTTAACTGACGCTATAGAAACAATTTTTCAAGTCAGCCAAGAAGAGAAACTTGAAAAAATCAGTGTCACTCAGTCACGCTCACAACATCCCCACACAGACGGGTAACAGGATCCATTAAAGCATCATCCGTGATTGATGTTTGCTCTCTACTTACTCTCTCGCTTAAAAAGAACAAGTATAACACTCCTGTGAAGTTCAGCAAACAACATCTATCAGAAATTTGGTTTGTACATTTTCACAATTCCGAAACGAAGACCTAGAAAAGTAAAGCCTCCGTACAGGAGGTATGTTTATGGACAAAGTCTAGACGTCCTTTCTAAAGATGCAGAAACCATCGGAGAGTCAGGCTCGGCAGACGAAATTAATACGGAAGATAAGTCGGCCGTTGGAAGTTCTATTCTCGGGAGAATAAACACAGATTGTGATGACGATGACGATGATCGATTCCATTTGAAACTCCCACCAGAGTTGATAAGTGCTATCTTCGACTACTTGCCTCGTCCTATCGATCCTCAATTATTGCGTGTTAACCGCCTATTTTACGACATTGGGGCACCACTGCTATATGATAAGCCAGAACTCTCCACGCGGAACTTTGCTAGCTTTATTCAAACTATGAGTAGCCCAGAAAGCAAGAAAAGCAATCTTGGAACACTTGTGCACACTCTGGACTTGGGTCCAATTGTATACCTGGGAAAGATTTCGCATATGGCTAGACTTTTACGGAGATGTGCTCCATCTTTAGAAGAGTTTATAGCTCCTCAGAAAGGCTTTGGTTTTTCCCCACTTGTCAGTCTTCGTCAGTGTAAAAGACTCAGGATATTGGATCTTAGCTTGGTATCAGGAGCAATAGATTTGGACCAGTTGTTTTTGGCCATCAGTAACTTCCCGGAACTGCTCAGTTTGTCGTTACCGAGAGCATCAAACTGCTGTACAACTTTTGATACTCGATGGCCTCCAAACTTGAAATATTTGTCCCTTGCTGGAGGGATAACTGATGATTTTGTCATGAAAACCGAGTTCCCAAGAACTATAGAAGAGTTGAGCATATCGCATTGTGTATTTCTTTCAACTGATGCTCTTCACTCATTGCTTTGTATGGTTGGCTCTACCATAACTCATTTGACGATAAAATCGCCGTTACCCAATGTTCGGTTGACGTCCTTCAATGACATTTTAGTAATATGCCCACGCTTGGAGAGTCTATCCTACAGTGTGGAATTCATCTCTCGAGACATGTTTTTGGAAACTTATATCCCTTTGACCACGAAATCTAAATCGCATCCTTTGAAAGTCTTGTGTCTTAACTCTAATGGCAACCCACTGCGAAACGCTCTGGGAGTACAGCCAGATGACATATTGGTTCCTATTTTAGAAGAACGGTTGCCCTTTTTAAAAACAGTTCGAGTGAGCTATAATCTGCACTGGAAAACCACAAGTGACGAAGTCATCGACCTAGGTGATACGCTTAATTCTATAGGAGGTGGTCTTTATTTCGTTTGACAAAATCTCCAAACCTTTGCATACCTATCCAGAACTTGTGGATTTTTTTTTTCATACAAATAATGTCTTGACTTTACGCAATTGATTTTAAATTTGGTTGTACATACGCTCTGAATTTTTGCATTGATTAAGGAATTGGAACACTCTAGTTAGACCGAGAAAAAGTAGTTGTGTTTCAATATCAAATCGTTTAACCACACCTTATTGCTTGCTTGTCTGATGTATCATCTTCATCAGTGTAATTTGCCTATAAAGCTGCACTCAACAAGATCTCAAACCCCTTCAAGTTTAGCAGATTTTACTTACAAAAATACCCGAGTAGTATATGTATGTGTTTAAAGGATTTAGGATATCAGCGATGATCCGGTCGCTTTTCGGTAATCTAAGCATTGTGACAGCTCCAGAGAGCAAAAATGAGCTGACAAAACCAGGCGTACAGGTTCATAAAATACTTAAAACCGATTGAATTGATAAACAGAAAGAAAAGTTGTATCTAAGAATCCTTCTATTCCCTTTTTAAACAGGGAAGGATCATTTTAACCTACGAATGTGCGATTTTGACCCCTTTCATTGCACATTATTCTGTGATGTGTATTTGGTTGCAGGCCATAAATGGCCAATGGATCTTCAACGTTCAAATGCATATTAAAGAACTGTGCTAAGTACTGCAATTCCTTTTTGACTTTAAGCAATATATCCCTGTATCATAACTGAATCAAGTGTCCTTAGTATTAGTCATGGTATTGTCTGACTGGCCTTAGTGTTGCCGTGGAAGAGACATGTCCACAAACTCGGTGTAAAAGCAGATGTTTCCTAATTCAGTAAAGATTGACGCTTCATTGTTGCATTCAAAATTACGAACAGGTTAAGCCCATAATGAGAGACTATATCAAAAAAGGGGTCCGTAAAAGGACATTTTTATCCTAGTTAGATCTCATAAATGACAATGGTAAGGTGAGCTCGTCTATTCATGATTCCCTCCTCTATTATTAGAATAGACCCTGGGCAAAAATGAAGAATTATATTTTTCAGGTTTGCGATGCTGGATGAGTCTGCTCCAGTTTTCCACTACACGAAGTGGAAAAATTGCACACAGGAATTGCTTATTATCAGTTATTGGCCAGTCTCGTAAACAATGTATGCATTTTTAATATAAAACTATAGTTTTATTGCTTTTTTTCGTGTGAACTAAGCTCATGCTGCACCAAATGTGATGTCTTTTCCATTGCCGGGTTAAACGAGCCGTCAAGATCCAAATCATGCTTCTCATTTTCTTTATAACGCAAGTGCTATCTTATGCTACAGAATATATGCCCCGTTGCCTACAACTTAATGTCCTTTACTTCGAACTTGTTAAAGTACTGTTTCCTGCTTAAGACTAGGACCATAATTCTCTAAATCAACGCGATCGCGGTTTTAAATGTAATTTTTCCAGTTTCAAATCTCAGTTAGTTTTATTGTAGCTGATAAGTCTCTATAGTAATAAATTCACCCAGAGATGTTGTTAGAATGAACAACAACAGCAATCTTCCCAGTCTTTTTTTGTTTAACGAGACTGAAAGAAAATTTTAATCCGGTGTTACCTATTTCGTCGGGATCTCGTAAAAATTCTGCAAAGAGCGCCTGATAGAAGCATTAAAGCATAATTATACTTGTCGATATAGAAAAACCGGTCGGCATGAAAAAGAAAAAAGGAAAAATAGATGCCCCTAATATTAATGTGAGATGTTCCACTTACTTTTGAATGTGCAATAGACCAAGAGCCGCTGCAACAATTGAGACATCTACTGCAAAGCTAAAGAGTTTGCAATTGTCAACCTTGAAGCTCAAGACTTTTCAATAAAAAAATGGTCTGGATTACTTTTTATTGCCTGATCTCGGAGATCAAATCGCGGTTGCCTCATTTTAGTCATGCCATGATGCTGCCACTCTTTGTTGAGTTACCTGGTGTGAACAGAGATTCCAGAGTAAAGAGCTCGCGGTAAAATTATTGAAACTCTCATAAAAGCTATGTAGATTTACGGTATCCTCGAACCATTGATCCACTTACCGGTTTTCTATTATTCTTTATTTCAAGTTAAAATACGATTATAGATTTAAAATATATCTCAAACCATTCTGAATACAAATTAATGCAGATGTTCAATACGCGGTCTCAGTATATGCCTCCTTTCTGAGAAGGGAGAGCTTCTTCCAAATCCATGTACCCCAGCTTTATTTCCAGAAGTACGGGCTCTTTCTTTCGTAATTAATGATTATACCTTCTGTCTATACTAACTCAGGAGGTTTGACATTAAACAATTAAGTCAATTATTCGCAGGTAAACGGATGCATTTGTTCCGAGATATGAAAAAAAAAAAATCGCTTCTACAGAAATACCGACACGCCAAACCCCTTTCATCGCAAAAGATGAGGTTACCAAGAAAAAAAAAAGTGTAACATGATTTGAACAATTCATAATTGGTATTTCTTTTGACGTTGCACGGAAATATGTCAAACCATATTGTAGAATTCATGTTGAATGCAAACTGTTCAGCTTTCTCCCTTTTATGTAACACAATTCATCCATTAACAAATGCAAGTTACAGGTCAAACTGAGACATCTTGTTCAACAAAGATCAGGAATACACACTACAAAAGTTTACTATCGAATGCCAACTTTTATTTGACACTTCGGAAGTTATAAACCAGTTATGAGAATAAACTCTCCTTGCAATCAGAGCTATCTTTTAGAGCTTGATATTCAAGCTTCATGAGACTATGTAACTCAGAGATGTGAATTACATGCTAAACGCTTGGCTGACCATCAGTTCAACGTTTCTCAATTAAAATTGCGTAGTTGTTGAAACGAACCGGAGAAATGAGCCACACGACATTCAATTCCAAGCAATATTGCTCTTGCTAATGGAATTGAAAGGTTACGTAAATTAGAACCTCACGACCAGTCATTTTTAAGGTGAAATAACAAGGTATTGAGAAACTCTTCTGGTTGTGGATGTTTTGTTCCTCTAGAATCTTGGCATGAGAAACAGAGTTACCCGGACATCAAAATGATAAGTAGGGTAACAATTTGTTGGATAGAACGCTTGAAGAGATTATCGACTAACGATTATTGAACAACTTATTAATGCCCAATTCTTTTGATTATTTTTGGCAAATACATAAGTCATCATTCCGTCCGGAGTATAGAGAGTCAAGAAGGTTTAGTTAATTCAAAAGTGCATTTCCTTTTGGCATCCATATCGTTCCAGATAGGATCTATAACACTGTCTACCTCACCAAAATGCCAGGACTTTTTCTACAAATTAGGATCAAGAGTCATTACCATTTCATGGCCTTTGCAGTTTCAGATGATGCAAATACGTAGACGTAGAAGTGGAACAGATCACCAGGATTTGGCTATTCATTTATAAACCTGTTTGAGCTGGACGTTCCACTCTTTCCTTCTAGAAAAGCGCACAACATGAAACATCCAAAAAATCACGGATTACTAGTAGATCGAAGACGCAGGTTTAAGGTTAGCCACAGATCAGTGGCAGTAGGTGTGGTAGAACTGGATCCTATAAATGTGAGATGATGAACAGAATAGAGGTGAAGAACTGCTCCTTGTGACCTTTTCTAAACCAATTGATGATGATCAAACGGTCATGAATCGGTGGTAGACTGGCTGCACATGTCAGGTACATGGACCGCCTATATCATTGGCTTGGAGGAACTCATCGTAACGCAATATCCTTCAACAATTAAGAAGTTTGTGATGATGCTTCTATCTTTTATCACTTTTGATTTGTTGTTACACGTACCGGTGCATGCTTTTGATCTCCAATATTCAATTAATTGACACCTTGATCTTGTTGTACATTGAAATAATCAAAACCATAGCCTTAGATCTCAAAAGTCTGAAACATTAACTGATCCTTGGAATACAGGACATTATTATGTTTCTAAGCCTGTCATATAAAAAAAACAACGGAAAGGGTCTGGAATCAGAAAGGAAACGGTAATGCCAAAACGGTTGACAACCCTCTGAACGGGCTGCGGGTATGAAATGAAAGACCACGTCTTTCAAGCAAAAGATCAACGTGCACATAAGCTGTCACCAGGAGATCCTTGGTCTAGTTAGTTGTTGCCACAGAATCGATAATTGTCCCAACGTTATAACGTTTGTGTCAAGGAAGAAGGGATCAAATTTTTAGTTTTGATAAATCTGAGGTTTCTAAGATATTCACATGAAAATGTCATCACCAGATTTTGAATGGCGCTTGGTCAACTGGAAAGGTGTATTGAATGGTAGAACTCCACCCGTACAAAAGATGAAAATCTCGCTTCAGTATATCATCTAAAAGCCTCTTTCTTCGATTAAAAAAAATGATAATTCAATTGTTTCCATGGCCTTCATTTTGGTCAATATTAATCGCTCAACTCTTTTCAAAGATGACCATGGGTAGGTTGACCTAGCTCTTGGGATCTTTTCAAATTGTAACAGAATATACCGTCATGAAATAGATGACCTGATCATTCCAACTTTTCCCAAGCCATTGAGTTCACAGGATTCTTTTTTAAAAATTATACTGTTGTTGATTTGGTGGGAACAAGTTGTCAAAGCGCCACCATAAGAAAAAGGGCATTTGGATTGTAAGTGATTGGAGCATAATGACCGGTAGACCAAGAGTACGCAAAGTATAGGAGTGCATCGTCCCATTATTATTGCTCAAGTCTTTGAGCATTTCCTCGGTCATCCGTTCGTGCTCCTTTCATAGATTAATTGTAATGAACAGATAGAGTCCATGCCATTGTCCTTCTAGTTTAGAGGAAACTGACAATCGCCAAGCCTATGGAGAAGACAGAGTTTGAAGAAGAAGCATGTGTGAGTGCTTCTTCAGAAATCTTCCTCCATTTGGAGCACGTGAAGTACGCAGACATGCAGACATTTGGTCTGATTTGCATTTACAGTTAAAAGAAAAACATTCTTTTCCCTCCAGAACATAGAAGACTTCTACAAAACTATAGCTTTCCCATAAAAGGGGTATTGCTTTAATTAGAAGATATTTAAGTGTTCATAACTGTATTAATTCATTGGGAAGCTTTCAGGATGGTCAGAGTACGTACCCGATGATAATGCACAATGAGATACGGACAGTTGATGAGGAATGTTGCCGGTGTTCCATGGACATTTCAATTTTTTTTTTTTTCGAATGAGGCAATCGCATGAATGATTTCGGGTTTTGTCTATATTCTAAAGATGCGAAACTTGTACAACAAGATTCTTTTACATAGGTGCCACTGAGTTCAGTTGGACTACATCAAACAGAGTGTCTATCAGCATTAAACCGTTTCAAGAATTGAATGATGTTACTTGATGAAAAAGGGACAGAGACTTGCGTGTTTAGGAATTACAAGCCATTCGTTTTTTTTTTGTTCACTTCCATCCGTTTAAGAACATGATGAACGTTTTGCAAATTATGACATAACGTATAAAAGATCTTTTTCTCTTGCTAGACACCACACTTCACCAAGAGGTGGACTTTAGAAAAGCATTCATTCATTAATACAGCATCTAGTTCGTTGTATTCAGGGTATAGTTAGAAACTATAGGTCAATGAAACTCAGCTGAACTGGTACTTGCCTCTAGGGACACCTGAATTCAGATCTTGGAGGACCGAAAACCATGATATTCGAAACATGATATAATCAATTTGTTAAGAGATTGAAAGGTCGGCTACTGGCTTGCTGGTTGGTTAAACCAACTGGCTGGACAATTGTGTCCTGGCCAACCTTGCACTTTAGCCAAAACTATTCCAAAAGTCGAGAATCGATAACTAGCGAGGCGAGCCTCAAGTTGAAGGACTGCTGTAAGTTCAAGGATCCTTGTCCTTAGAGAAAGCACGCACAGCCCAAAGACATATACACCAATCACTAAAGATGGTACGAGACATGCGATTTTTTCACCGGAACTGAGGACGATAATTTTTTTTTTTCCATCTTCAAGCGGAAAGCAAAACCCAGTTTCTGATTTGATTTTTCGGGGAAAAAGCTAACTAGCCCCAAGCCCATTTTGTCTGACATTTTGTTCGAGACACTTCAAAGGAGTGGATTTTTGGGATCCAATTGGGCTAGACCAAGTTTCAAACTTGTGGTAGTAAGTAAGTTGTGGAGAATCGACTCTTACCTGGGGAACCGGTACACATTAGATGAGCCGAAAAGCCCTAAAACCAAGTTTGTTTTGTTCTCAATGCTTCTCTAAGATCTAGAATCATGGAGGCAATGGTTAGAAACGATGATTCGACGGGGTGTCATGTTGAAGCGCGCACCAGGTAACGGCAGTATAACAATAACGAAAAGGACTAGGGCGGACAAGTTTTTTCTTTCTTTTCAAAACTTAACCTGGACGGTCTCAGAAGTCTTAGCTTGGTCGCTACATGTTCTAAATCTCTCTTTTTTTTTTTTTTTTGCCATATGATTATTAATAATTTGGTTCATGTTAAGCCGGAATTTACACTATGGTCCAATTAAACCAGGTCTAAGTAGAGCATGAAAAAGGATAGATTGTACCTGGAGCACTTCTCAGACGATCGATAGAGAGGAAAAAGAAAAACGAGCGGGATGCCCAGAAGGGAATAAAATCCCTTTTGGCCCTGGCCTGGTGAGCGGCCGCGCGCTCTCCTATTTTCCTATTTTCCCATCTGTCGCCCGTTGCCGAACAGTTACAGATAGCATCCACTTGAAATTAGTTAGGGCATTGACCGAAAATGGACAAGCCATTTGCCTTCTGAGGCAAAAAAAGATTATTGGGTCAAATAATAGAAATGGACGGCGATGCCAAAGGCCATTTAGCCGATTAATGTTAATGGGCCTGGCGCTTCCCTTCCCTTCCCGGAGACACGAGGCCCAAGCAGACGGCAGTATGGCCCAGTTTAAACTATCGTTTTTTGGAAATGGGGATCAGGAGCACAACGGGCCATACCAAAAAATACATCGTTTTGAGAATTGGTTGTTCTTTTCCGGGGGGGTGAAACGTGGAGATGGCCATAATAAGGCATTACCAGGAGGATATTCTGGATGAACCATTGGCATGGAAGAAGAAGCGCCAGCAGATAAAGGAGATGAAAGCAAAAAAAGAAATTCACGCTCACGATTACAGATGTGCTTTTCCATTTTTACGTCAGCGCGTACGAGTTCTATTGCTGCAGTTGAGAAATAAGAGGGATTTGTCAAATGGCAAATGCAGCAGGACGTTAGAATTCTAGAAACATATCTTGAACACTTTTGTTTTTGTGTTTTTGATTTCTTCGGATACAAGAAATTATAGCGCTATGTGCTAATAAACTTCCAAAGGTATAGATCAATTGATACTGATCAATCAATCCATTCATTCATATTTTTTTTTTTTCCTTCTTTTATTGAAATGTTAAAAAGCTAAAAAGAGAACACAAGTATATATATAAGAACCACAAATAACAAGGAATCCAAACAAGTCTGATAAAAGAAACGAAACAAAACAAAACATGGAATCAACTTCTAGTTGGTTTTGAAAGATATCCATCCGTCAATGTCAATGATAGTATTTGATAATAATAAAAAAAAGAAAATGCGCAAAAATAAGAATAACAATTTTTTTGTGAAAAAAGAAAAATAATCCCGTCTATAGATCAATTCAATTCAATTCATTATTGGTTTTTTTTTCATAATCATCATCATCATCATCATCATAATCATCATTAGGGGGAAAAGCGACAGACCTAGGTGAGAGAGATCAACATTAAATTAGAATGGGTGGTGGAGATGAGTGACAGACACACAACACCAATACACAGTAAGGCGTGTGAAAGTTCGGCTAAGATCTTTTTTCTCCTAGTGCAGTTCACTTCAACATGCTTTTACCAAATTCATTGATTGATTTATTTCATTTTGCAGTGCGTTTAAAAGGTGAATGAGGGAAGAAATTCGAGTACCGACGTTTCGCGAGTACCGCTATTTTTTGTAAAAAATTGAAAGGACGAGAGGATAATAGAGAAGAAGTGGAAAAAAAAAAGGACCAAAGGAACGTCAAAACGAATTACATGAGAAGAGGAGAACAAGAACAGCAACGCGTCTGCAAATATGATAATCATAAGAAAAAAGTGGAAAAAGTAGAGAGCGAAAAGCAAAAGGACAAAAAGATCAAGACCTTGGACCACACACACTCTGTGCTAGTGAAGTGTGTTTCCTCAAATGCGCTTTTTTTGTAGGTAATGAGTAGTATATGGGCTCACCTCATTTCCAAAGGACATGGGAGCAGAACCGTTGTTCTTGGCTCGCTTCCCTGATCCTTATAAGCGTTGATGATGTTGTTTGTGAGAAACTCGGAGTCTAGCTCTGATTCCTCCTGATCCTCTTGCTGGTCATGGCAGCCCTGCTGCTGATCATGATTGTGATTATGGTTATGATTATGATTATGATTATGGTGGTGGTGATGCACTCTGCCTTCTAGGGCATTGTAGCTCTGTTGCTGAAGCTGCTGCCTGGTCTTGTTTTTATTCTTATTCTTATTCTTATTGTTCGCAAGGCGGAGTGGAGCGGTGTGGACCGCGGCCGTCTGGTGGTGTTGCGCGGGAAGGTCTTCGGGATCGATCACCTGCGGATACTCGACCAGCTCATCCTCCAGCAGCTTGACCTGCTCCATCACGTCCACGAGAACCGCGGCGCCGTCCTTCTCCTTCGCGGAGGGCCACGCGGTCCAGCTGTTCCACTCGCCGGGAGTGGTTGCAGTGGTGGGTGTGGGCATTGTGTCCGTGGGCGCGACTCGCTTCCAGTAAGCGCTCTTCTTGCTCTTGGGACTGGGGGTCTGCAAACAAGATGCAATGTATTCGTCATTGTAGGAGTGGTTTCGGCTGTGGCTGGAGATGGAGCCGGCCGAGGAGGAGGACGATGTTGAGGAGGATCCAAAGGAGGAAGAAAAATATGTGGAGTCGTTGAAAGAGGGTCGAGTGGGTCCTCCCAGAACAGTAGCGGTCCCATTCTTCATGTTCCGCAGGTGCTCTCTCTCCAATTCCGACAGAGACGCGATGGAGCTGTCTCGGGAGCTGTCGTGATACTTGAGTGGCTTTGTGGTGTAGGCTGAAATGGAGTTTCGCGGCTTAAGTTGAACGGGAACCTGATTAGAGTTTGGCGATGAAACTGTGCCTGGAAGGGGTGGTAGCGGAGATGTAGGAAAGTTCTTCATCGTGTGGTAGGCTTGGATATGGGATAGGGACTTTGAATTTTTCAGAGTATGAAAGCTGGAGGAATGGGGAAGAGGAGGAGGGGGAGGAGAAAAACTCGAGTTTTTGATGGTTGAGGACTTGAAAGAGAAGGCTGTTTCTGATCCCTGTCTTAAACATTGAGGCTGGCTTTGGCTGTGGTTTCTATGATGAGCAGTAAAATGCTTATGAGGATGAGTTTCTGTTGATTCATCGTTTCTTTTGGGAGATAGAGGCAGGGGGCTCTTGAGCTCGGAGATTGGGGTTTGTAAGTTTAAGGTCTCGTCGATGCCAAAAGAGCATTGCTCACTCATGTGCGCGACATGGTTGAAATTGAAAGGTGTCGAAATGGGGACAGGCACTCTTTTGGAGGAGGAGGAGGTTGAGGTTGAGATCTGTTGATCCTGTTGGTTGTATTGGTGCTGGGGTTGTTGCTGGCTGCTTGATCGCCTCATCTTGTGGATCAGGTTGAAAGGAGACGAACGCGGTTTATTCTGTTTTTCAAAGACCACATGGGAAAGGGACGTGGAGTGCTTGAGAGATCGGGACCTTGAATGTGTCAGAGAATGATGGGTATTAATCTTTGTGAGCTGTGATAGGGAATCTTCCTCATCGTCTAGCCACAGCGATCCCATCTTGGGACGGACCAAGGAGTCCTTCTTTGCATGTGAATAGCAGTTGCTCATTAGCGGATGCTCTATGGATGTGCGGTTGGGCGATGCTAGCGGGAAGAGAGTGGGAGAGCAGGGGCAGGTTTGATATTTGGCTGGAGACGGAGAGAGTTGCGAGGGAGGCCAGATGGTTATATAATGGCGGTACGAAAGCGACCCGCGCTGTACGATAGTGAAAATTAAATACGGGTCGAAAAAGTAAGAGAATAATTAAAACACAAACACCAGAAAATAAACCCGAAAACGCATGCACGTGTGCGTAATTAAAATCGCATGCATGCGGCTGCAGTGCGCAGACTGGATGCAGGCTCCCAGCGCACTGCAGCCGCCGACAGCTTTTCCTTTTTCCTTTTTCCTTTGCACGGGATCACACGATTCTGTCTCCAGCCTCTGGCGGGTGTCTCAGAACCAGAACCGCCAGCCAGGGCCTCAAATCCGCCCAGCGGTTGTTCCAGCGGAAAAGATGGCGGTTGCTCGGAGTCCCAGCGAAGACCGGGAGGGTGCCCTCAGAGCGCTCACAGGCGCCTGTGAGCGCTGTGAGCGCGCTGGCCTACGAGCGAGCGACACGCCCAACGAGGTCGTTCCTTGCGGGCCGCCAGCAAGCCGTTGGTGCGATTCCCAACTCTAGCCTGCACTAATCGACTCACCTCCAGGGTTGGCGTTTTTGCGAGACACTCCGGGCTGGGTGAGACGGCCACGGGGACTGCCGCCGGGACTGGCTGCGCTGGACTTTGCACGTCACCTCGGACGGTGTCACTAGCACTCGCGGCCTGCGTTTTGCTTCTCTTCCCCTTCCCCTTCCCCTTCCCCTTCTTCTTCCCCCTGCGGAAATCCAGCTTCACGTATCGTGCGCTTAAACTGGATATGCCATCATCTCATATCTTTTCCTAATCCGGACCACCGCCAGGTCCGCTCCCGGGAACGAGAAAACTAGGCCCACATGGCTCTGCCAGAGCTGGTACACTTGGTATAGATATGTTTCCCTCCGCACCGTTAGACAGTTTCTAAACCCTAAACCTTATACAGAATATGAGTTTGTTCCGTTCGTAATTTTCCATCTGTCTCTTTTTTCATTTCGTTATTGAAAGATCTGAGTCTCAACCAGGTGACTCAAGTGTAATGATGCAGGAACAAACATGGTGGAGGTCTTTCTGTTCTCCTTTCGTAGGAGGAATAAGAAAATTCTAGCTTCACATTTTAACTAGCTTCTCACTTTTAAGCCGGCCTAACATCTTAAGCATATTTTATCTCTTATGGGTAAGGCGTCCGTGGTTTTTTGAACAAGGCAGAAGGAGAGACTAAATCATTCCAGAGGTGTCTTTTCGTTATTCCGATGTTTGATATTGCATGTGAACAAGCATGAGAATAAATATAAGGAACTAATACAATTGACACTTTCTCCAAAATATAGTTTGTTCATTTGTTCCTTTTTTTTTTTTCGTCTTATGCCGTAGGCCAGTACCTGTGTAACTGGATAAATCTCTGTACCTTAGTTTACCAACTTATCACCTTTAACCGGGCTCCCCCTAATATCTTTTTTCACCCAACCCGAAACTTTATCTCTATCAAAGGCGGGAAAAAAACAAAAATCTATGACATCAACACTGGGGTTAAAGATTCACAATATCAAAAGCCCAGTTGTCCGGAATAAACGTATTATCCTAATTAGGTTTCTGTTATCTGGAGCTTGGATATCGGCTTTGAATTATGGCGTAATCGAGTCATAAACCGAGTTGGCTCGATTTGATTAAAAGTCTAGAAACCGCTTGTCAATCTGAGACATGATTATGTTGTCTCTCCCTTCTCAATTGTTCTCTAAGGTTTTCGATTCCTAAAGAAGGGTTTAATACAGACACTAAATATGCGCCGAAAAGCTGTATGAAGCAGTTTGCTTTCTTTCTTTCTTAATGTTACCGCTAATGGTAGCATCCAATTTATGAAAAATGATCAAAAAGGTGGGGGGCTTTAGGGCGGTAGCCGCATCAATTAGTGTATATAATGGCTGTATCTATATGAATTGTGTAACCCACAATCGAGAGAATCCAATTAAACCAAAAACAGAAAGAAGGGAAAAAAAAAACCCGCAAATATTGTTTCTTCTTCAACTATTCACACATCCTCTTTGAACACCTACCTGTATTAATCAATTTCCCCCATCATCCACCACCCACACCCCCTTTCTGGAATTAACTTTTTACTTTCCAGGGGATGTTAAAATCTTCTTTTGTTTTTGTTTTCGCTTTCATTTTGCGAAATTGAACAAATGCAAAATCTCGTTATGGCGTTTTTATATATACACGTTTTTTTCTCACCATCCATCGCCTAGATCTCTTTTGGAACTCTGTAAAAATTGGCGAAATTACGCAAGATATGAGGTCTTTAGTTTCCTTTAAACTGAGAAATAGTTGGCATGGCAATTACGAATCTGATTCTTTTTCTTTTTCTTTTTCTTTTTCTTTTCTTTTCCTCTTTGCTTTTCCCCGTATCTCCTCTTGTTCCTTACCTACCCCCTTCTGATCATCCTGTTTATCCCATCTTTTAGCCCCATTTTTTCTACCTTTTCCCTTGTCAACGTCTGTCAAGTTTAACCTACAATTTGCTTGTCTATTTTAACCTTAAGTTGATCGGTGCATGAGATGCTGCAGGAGTCCAGGCCACATTGGGACACTAACATCATGAGTGGATTCCCAACCACCGCGCCACGGGTCAAACATCAAGATGTATAACATCCAGTAAACGCCGTGATCTGCTGACATTTACACCATTTTACGCATATCAGTCAGTTGGCCCACGGTGGGGAAGTTTTGGAAATGCATAGGTAGAAACTAAGCAATTGATGGATATAAACATGCGAAAGAGTTATATACTACGCTGTCCCATTTAGCTTGGAAAAGATCATTCTACCCAACTGGCTACCCGGGAGAGATTAGTGCAATATTTCTCAAAGAAGCTTTATGGTGGAACTTATCCTGCTGTTTTTTTTTTTTCTACTGCAAATGACACCTGGGGGAAGCCAAGAGACGTGCATACAATATAGGAAACAACGACAATAAAAAGTTACTAGAAGCAAAAATGCACCAATTGTGCTGATCGGCAGAAGCCGGTGTTGTGTGCCTTGCCTTACCTCTATTAGTACTCATGTTTCTAATAAGCGTTTGTTTGCTTGGACGATCATTCATTCACTATATTAGTTGCTTGCTATGTAGTATATAGATCAGCTGGTTATCCTATACAAGTATTTTTGCCTCTTTAGCTTGTCATAGCATGTTTTTCTTTTTTTTTTTTCTCTCTCTTGTTCAAAGCTAAGACTATAGACCAATCTAGAGAATTAATTGTTTTTTTTCTATTGATAGAACAAACACATTTGTTTTGGTATATACCCCATATTGGTAACATCATATCTCTACATAGCCTGTGAAACCATCAATGTTTCACAAAAATTTTCTAGTCTCTACGAAACACCCATATTTTTATCACAACCCATCTCCTTTAATACAATAGATAGATTATGAAGAAACCTTGGGTGTTTTTTTTTTTTTTTTTGCTTGGTTCAAGTAAGGCATATGACCTTTATTCAAGATAAACTACACATAGTAAAGAAATTTACATTTGTTGTACTTTTTATACACATCTAGCCATCAATTTTTTTGTAAATCAGAGCAGGAACAGGCAGTGGCAGGCACTTGTACCTCGAACTTTTAGTTCTAAAATCGCCGCCCTGTGTTTTTTTTTTGTTTAACTAAAAAAAAAGGTATTAATTTTCTGTAGATCTTCGACTGGTAGTATTGTTCTCTAGACCCCAGAGAATGGAATAGAAGAATAAGAAGAAGAATGGAATTGCAACTGGCTGGCTATTTACGATCGTTCACAGTTTTGGGGGGCAAAAACAAATTTGTCTTGCTTCTTTATTGTACTCTCTTGTTCTTGTCATATCATATTGTCATCAAGAAAAGAGCTGAAAAAAAAAAAGAAATTGGGTACACCTACACAATAGAACAAAACCAAGAAAAACTAAAATACTCAAACAGAAAGATTCAGGCTCTACTTTGTCACGGTCTAAGGCAGACTCTCTATCGTAAAAGCAGGCATTGGCTTTTAACGTTTAAAAAACTTTAAGAAAGACCAGGTCTTGGAGATGCAGACCATATTTTAATAGTTGGCCGCGGGGAAAAGAGTGAAAAGACCTAGAAGAAAAATAACCGCGGAATCCGATAACCAAGTAGACAGGCCCATTTTTTGCTACTAGTCCGATTTATACAATCTCGGACCTGCCGCGCAGTCCGTGATAGCCCTTGCCGAAGGAGTTGCGGATTGTGGAGACGAGGGAGGGGGAGGGGAACCTGTTATGGCGAGATATTCTCATCTCGAGACTTTTACCACTATTGAAGAGAATGGAGATGGAGACAGGAACGTGAATGTAGAAATCCGTTCTGGTAAGCGATTGTACTATACGATTAAATGTCCAGGTCGCGCTAGTCGATGGTTAGATGACAATAGCAGTGACGGTGAAGATTGGTGATGTCGATGGCCATCGAGAGCAGCGCAGCACGTTTCCCACATAGCTTTGGCAACATCATCGCCATCTAGTACCGGCCGGATGACGCGATAATCGTTAGATTATGCTGATAGTTTTTGCGTCGAGATAAAATACCCTTCTACAACAATCTTAATGTCACAGTAGCCAGCCAGCCAGTTTCAGGTTCGGCTCCAGGTTCAGCTCCAGCTCGAGTGGTAGCTTTTCAACGGTAACCGCCGAACGATAAGACATGCACAAAGACGTTGTGGACGGGAGTCCGAACGAGACAAAGACAACGTCAAAATACGGGGTCAAGAGCAGGAAAAGTAGTCTGATTCTTGGTTCTAACAGCTTCGGAGCAGCTGCTAGCCAATGGAAAAGCGCTTACAGGAATGAGATTCTCGCTTCCAAACCGCCTATTTTAATTCTTCTGCTCGTGATAGTTACAGCTTCCCCGGATATTTTTTTTTTTTTTGGCTTTCCTGTAAAACAATATTTTTTTATTTTGATGTTTGGGGAAGAGTCATAAAACCAGCCGCAGCCTGGACGCTGCTGTTTGTCAATCATGGTCAACATTGCCAGTTTAGTGAAGCAGATCCATAATCCAGCCAAGATTTGCTTTTTTGCTGATTCGCGTCATCATTACTCGCTCAACACTCCAACGATTCTGCTTTTGACCGGGTCGGTCCACGATTGCATCATCCAGTTTATGTCCATTAGATCTGCTCTACCGTTTGTCCCCTGCTACTTAAATCCAACAAAATATGTCAACCTGATTACAAGTGTTTCTGTTTAACCACACAGAAAACTCAAAATAAATACTACTCATAATAATAATAGGCTTCTGAAATCTAGAAAACATATACATAATATCTTATTGCTCAAATTATACCTTTGAAACAATACTAGAGAAATCTCAACAATTCTTGGTTTTTGAATATCTATGCCTCCCATTGCAATTTCAACAATCCAAATTTTTGGCCTGTGTTCTTGGTCCAATCTTGACCTTGATTCCCCTCTTAAAGCAGAAGACACATCTATTTTACATGTCGCGCTTTTGAAAACTCCACAAACCATAAAAGGTCAACAATCTTTATCCCACAAACAAATGATAAAAAATGTAATAGAAGAAAAAATGAAAAAAAAAATAAAATACAATACTTGTTTACTTCACCCCCTCTGGTCCATATTAATCTCATCCAACCTATAATCGATGATTTTTAGTAACACTTTCTTTGCAAATTTCAAAACTGTTTTGGGAACTATCCAGACAATTGTCTTTACAAACCCAAACACATTCAACCATAGCTTGAGAATGTTTACAATAAACGACACAAGCTTCCCTTGAGGTGGATGTACAAGTCTTAAATTATGCGTTCTTCGGCCTCTGCTAACGACTGCATTGTTTTCTCCAGCTTTCGATTTCAAAGGTTTGGTTTTTGAGAGAGCTTTATGGCGGTTCTTCAACACCATTCCTTGTTCGGAGGGCAGTACTGTCAACGCCGTTGTCGTCGCTGTAGAACCTCTTGTCTTGGGTATGGTCAGACTTGGCTTCACCTGTGATCGTCCAATATTTGTAGCATACTTATTAGGGGTCGAGGACGACGAAATTCGCTCAGGAGTCTTACCACCACTGTTTGATCTCCCACTAAAAGTTCTATACTCTGGTGCAGCTAACGGCATTAGGCCAGAGATATCAGGAGAATCTGATCCGCTTTGCTGCCAGCCCGAACCAGAATCCAATGGCTTTGTAGCACTGTCTAATTCGCTCCTAACTTTGGAAAATTGGCTGTTGAAATCGGTTTTCATCATATCCATTCTTCTCTCAATCTTTCTCAACATTTTTGACATGGATTCCACTTCTTTACTTGTGGCTTGCTGTTTTTGATCAATGGTTTCTGCTAACGTACAGTATTTGCTTTCTGCTGCTTGAATCATTGCCTTCATCTGATCCAACTGCTTTGGCCCATTAACCGGGAGAGAACCTCCTCCTCCGTGCATGAGCAGTCGTTGTTGCATCAATGATTCGGATACTTGAGAAACTTGCTGTGTGTTCTCAGTTATTGAGCTGGATATCTGGGATATAATCCGTCTTTGGCGTGTTAGCAAAAAAGAAACCACACCGGTCACAAAAAAAAAAAAAAATACTCACAATGTGCCAATTCCAATAAAGGCAAATATGTTTATGTTGGAAAGTACGACACTCTTTCTATCATCTTGAATTACAATGTTTTCTCGCGATACTTTCACCAACAACCCCCCAACTACAGGCAACATGATGCACGCGAATAGAGAGGTGGATTCCATCTTGTTTAAAGTTTTATAACTTTGTTCAGTGCGCAGTTTTAACTTTTGGTACTTTCTAGACTTTGTATTGTCGTTTTCGGCATCGCCAAAGTTTCTGGTCAGAAGCCCATCGTAATCGTTTAGCATTGCTTCCACCTTGAGTCTGCTGAGCTTGATCTGGCTATGCCAATTCCAGGGCCACTCTAGACAAAACTTCATGACCCATCCGACGAGGGCCAACACGATGAAATCGGTGAGAATGAACGTGGGGGAGTTGTGTTCGCCATCCGTAGACTCGTTTGGGAATGCCAGTGCAACAAACGGCGGCGCTAAGATCAGACCAAGAGACAGCAGCACCACCCAGTTCTTGGACGAGGGCGGGACCGGTTTCAAAGCAGCTGTCGATGAAGAAAACTGGCTCACAGAGTCATCGTTCTCGTCGTCAAGGCCGCCCTGGGCGTCTCTGTGGGCCGCGTAATCGGAGTAGCTTTTCTGGGGCCTGGTCTCAGTGGCCTCGTTGTACTTCCTCACATTCTCGTACAGCTCGGACAGCGATTGCTTTGTGATCTTTATGTTTTCATCTCTCAGATACTCTGGGGTTTCAGCCAGCGTGGGGCCTGGGATGACTCTAGCGTCGCTGTTTCTCTCAGCGTCCATCTTGCTATCACCGTGAACCCCTTCTTGCATGCGCGATGAGATGTTCCAGAGACGCGTTCCAGCAGTCAGCACACGAGCCAGGTTCAGGTTCGGATGGAGATGGAAGAGCCGCGGTTTGCTCAGTGAAGGGAGAGATCACAACTTCATGATGTCGTGGGAGGAACTGGAGTTTTTTAGGCTGGAATGTACGCGAGTTTGGTATTTCCAGCCTTCGCAGAACTCAGAACTCAGAACTGAGAACTCAGAACTCAGAACTGAGAACTCAGAACTCAGAACTCCCGGACACGAGCTTTGGCAGAGATCAAGCTTACTGTTTGTCGATTCAATGGCACATTCATCGGGAAGAGACCGCACGGTGTTCGAGCGTGCTACAAATGCCTTTTTTTTGTTCTATGTGCCCTATGTAAAGCTAACTACGCGTCCTTGGGCCCGATCATCTGCTCTGGTCTGACCCACTCGTCAAACTCCTTCTCGGTCAGCACGCCCAGCTCCAGAGCGCTCTGTTTCAGAGTGAGGCCCTTCTTGTGGGCGTTCTTGGCCACCTTGGAGGCCGCGTCGTAGCCGATCTTGGGGTTCAGCGCCGTCACCAACATCAAGCTCTCGTGGAGCAACTGGCTGATGCGCTTCTCGTTGGCCTGGATGCCGTCAACACAGTTGAGACGGAACGAGTCGGCCCCGTCCGCAAGAAGCCTGATGGAGGAAAGCAGGTTGCTGATCATCACGGGCTTGAACACATTGAGCTCAAACTGGCCGGATGCTCCTCCAAAGGTGATGGTGGCATTGTTTCCAAACACCTGGGTGCAAACCATCGTCAAAGCTTCGTTCTGGGTTGGGTTCACCTTGCCAGGCATGATTGAGGAACCGGGCTCGTTCTCGGGCAACGCCAACTCTCCGTATCCACACCGCGGGCCAGATCCCAGATATCGAATATCCTGGGCGATCTTGAACAGCGAGGTGGCCACCGTGTTCAAGGCCCCAGAGGCTTCCACGATGGCGTCGTGGGCAGCAAGAGCTTCAAACTTGTTTGGTGCGGTATAGAACTGCTCACCAGTAAGCTTTGAAACCTCCTCCGCAATAGCGACATCAAACCCTTTCTTGGTGTTTAGACCGGTTCCCACAGCAGTACCACCCTGTGCCAAAAGGCGCAAACGTGGCAAGGTTGCCTCAACTCGCTGAATGCCAAACTCAAGCTGTTGGACATAACCAGAAAACTCCTGTCCCAGAGTCAAGGGAGTGGCATCTTGAAGATGCGTACGGCCAATTTTGATGATATGGTCAAATTCCTTGGCCTTGGCAGCCAGTGACTCTTTCAAGGCAGTAAGAGATGGAATCAAGGTCTGGTTGACCTCCAAAACCGCTGCAATGTGCATCACCGTTGGGAAGGTGTCGTTGGAGGATTGAGACATGTTGACATGGTCATTAGGATGAACAGGCTTCTTGGAGCCTCTCTCTCCTCCCAAAAGCTCAATTGCTCTGTTGGAGATAACCTCGTTGGAGTTCATGTTGGACTGGGTGCCAGAACCGGTCTGAAACACCACCAACGGGAAATGGTCCGTCAACTTTCCGTCCGCAACCTCCTGTGCGGCAGTTTGGATGGCTTCGGAGATCTTGGGGTCAAGACCATATCTCCCATTCACAATAGCTGCGGATTTCTTGAGAACGCCAAAGGCTCTAATGACTGGTTCGGGAATTCGTTCCCTGGCACCGCCGATTTTGAAATTCTGTAGAGATCTCTGAGTTTGAGCCCCCCAGTATCGATCGGCAGGCACTTCAATTTCACCAAAAGCATCAGTCTCAATTCTCTTGTTGGCGAATCTGGCAACCGACGAGGAGAAAGATCTGGATCCAGCATACGCCAGAACACGAGATGTAGAAGAGGCAGAGCGGACAACGGATTTGGCACCGAAAAGACGAAGCATTTTTCCCAACGTTCAAAAGGAAAATCGAGCAGTGGAGGTGGGGAAGAAACAAGAAAGGTCTGAGTGGTTGGGATTATATCCGGGGCTCGGAAGAACCCGGAAACACCGACTAGCTATTTACGATCGAAAAGATAATCCCAAAACGGACGGCCCGTGTGAAAAGACCAAGATCTAAAGTTTTCGCCCTGCCAGAGAGGATCATGGCCGTGCCATGCCGTGCCCGTGCCGTCCGAGCCCTCGCGGAAGAGAGAGGCTGCCCGAGAGAGATCTGGAAAACGCTCCTGGCGAGTCTTCACGGCCAGCAGCTGGCACCGCTGATCCATTCCATAAAACAAAAAGCACACAACCTTAACATGCACAACATCAACATCCGCATGTTGCGGGAAAATGGAAACAGGTACACCCATACACCCATACAGCCGGCGCTTGCGGAAGGACAACCCCAAACATCCACACACACATTTATCCTGAACACCTTCCACAGCCCTCTCTTTCCTCCTCCATTTGGCCCATTCCACTTCCCTAAAGCCGATACTTATAGCTTGTGCCCATCTCTGCAGAGCTTATCGACCATTGCTTCTCCAGAGTGAACCTTACCACTATCATGAGCTTTAACGCCGGTAGAACAGACTCGTTCTCTCCACAAGGTACGTGCTAACACGCAGACAGAAGGAATGGATTCCAGTCTTGCTTTGAACACTCAATCCTTTCACCAGACGGTACTAACTATTTCCATTAGTGACTGGTGGCTCTACTACCCAAAGAAAGGGCCTATCGTCTGACGAAAAGCGATTGTACGGTCCCTTGTTCAAATCCCTTGACAGGCAAGGCGCTGGAATCGTAACTGGTGAAGCTGCAAAAGTAGCATTTGAAAAATCAGGATTGCCACCTTCGATTCTTGGCGAAATATGGCAGTATTCAGATCCTAATAACCTGGGGTTCCTGACCCAGACAGGATTTTGCGTTGCAATGCGATTAATTGGTTACGTCCAGAACGGGGTGAAACTCTCTCCTCATTTGGCAGACAATCGTAAGTGAGAGTTCCAAATCATCGAGAATAATAAATTATAACGTTACTAACGCTGTTTTAACACTTTTATAAAGCTGGTCCTTTGCCAAGATTCTCTGGTATTAGTGTTCCTGCTCCAGCTCCAGTTCCTGCTCCAGCTTCTGCTCCTGCTCCTGCTCCTGCTCGAACACCTTCTACACATGTCCAGTCCATCCCACAACCAGGACCAGGACCAGTCAGCGACACTGAAGTGCCCCCAGTGAGCTTAGCCGACAAACAAAAGTTTATCCAAATGTTTTCACGAGCAACAACTACTGGAATTCTGTCGGGTGAACAGGCAAGATCAATCTTTCTAAAAGCCAAGCTCCCCACAGTTACCCTTGGCCAGATCTGGAACCTTGCTGATACCAAAAACAAAGGCGAACTAGATCAGTCAGAATTTATCGTTGCTATGCATTTGATCCAAAGTGTGTTGAACGGATCCTTAAAGTCTATTCCAACCTCATTGCCTCCATCATTCTATGAGGCTGCTGTCAATACTGGTGCTTCGCCTGTTGGAACCCAAGGAACTGGACAGCAGCGCACTATAGTACCTCAAGGAAGCGGCGGCATCTTGCCCCAAACTGTCAATGCTCCCCCAGCTTGGACCATTGGCCCCGAGGCAAGAGCGCAATTCGATCGCATCTTTGATTCTCTTGATAAATCTAAATCTGGCATGTTGGGACCTGGCGAGGTGGCACCATTCTTGACCACTTCTAAATTGCCCCAAGATACGCTAGCCGCTGTATGGGATTTAGCCGACATCAACAACAATGGCCAATTCTCAAAGAACGAATTTGCCATAGCCATGTTTCTAGTCCAGCAAAAAATATCTGGACATGATTTGCCTTCCACTTTACCTCCATCTCTTTTGGGCGCCAAAACACCTGAAGTTGCGGCTCCTGTTGTGCCAGATCTATCTGCTGGACTTTTCTCTTCCCCTCAACCGCAGGAACAAGCTCCTCCTCCTCCCCAACCAGCACCAGCAGTTAGGTCTACCTCCAGTTCAATTCAAGATCTTGCATCTCTTAACGATCTTTTCTCCTCATCCACTCCAGATGTTGCTGCGGCCAGGAAACCTGAATCTCGTTTGAATTCGATTTCCACCGGAGGAAAGTTTATTCCGAGCTCCAGCTTTGGACAATCTATAGTTAAAGACTCAAAATCACCTGTTACCAAAGCCGCTTCTCCAGCTCCAGCGCCTGGACGCACACTTTCTCCTTTGCAACCACAGTTTTCGGGACAACAGCGTCGACTTTCTCAAACTGGACCAAGAAGTAGAGTACTTCAACCTCAGCATTCTGGTGGAAGAATTCTCCAATCACAAGGAACTGGGGGGAAGATTCAACCTCAATTGTCTGGAAACAATAGAGCATTGCAACCTCAAAATTCAGGAACCCGTCGTCCGAATTATGAAGCGCTTAGAATTGGGAGCTCACCTCTTCAGCCTAATTCTACCGGCTCTTCTCGACATGCTTCAGGCTCAATTTCACAACCGCCTCCAGCACCCAGATCCGCGACAGGCGTCGCAAATAACGACTTGCTTGCCGATGCCGACCCCGAAATATCTGGCAAGTTGTCTGCAGCAACAACTGATATGGCAAATTTGTCTAATCAAATTGGTTCTCTCACCTCACAAACAACAATTTTGCATGAAAAACGAGCTAGAGCTGAGACCGAATTAAAGAAGATTCTTACTTTGAAAAAGTCTGTAGAAACCAAATTGGAACGGCTAAGAGCTGCCTATGATTCAGAGGTGGTCAAAGTGAGAGAAGTTGAAGAATTGCTAACCAATTCTCGAAAAGAGACTGATGCTACCAGAGAAGAGGCTTCAGTCCTCGAAGCTCAGTTGAACGCTACTCAGCGCGAATACCAAAACATTGCAGCAGCACTTGAGAGTGACCAAAATGAAAATATTTCTTTGAAAGAAAAGAATCGTCTTGTCAATCAGGAAACTGCAGCTTTAAAAGAACAATTGGAGAAGATAAAAAGGGAAGCCAAGCAGCAACAAAATTTAGTCAATATTAACAGAAAACAGTTAGCGATTAACGAAGATGAAAATGCAAAAGTAAAGAGCGAAATAGGAAAAGCTAATGATGAGTTGGCTTCCGCTCAAAAAGAGCTGGAGATCCAACAAAAGTCACTTCAGCCTGAGGATACTGGCAGACGCTCGACATTGACACCCGACGCTTCAAGAGAAGTTAGCTTCCACACAGATGGCAATGCTCCAATTCCCGACACAACCTCGTATAGTCAACCATCGCAAAGCAATCCTTTCTTTGCTGGGTTTACTGGCGACGATAACCAGGGAGCCACCACACCAAATTTTTTTGAAGGCCCTGAGTTTGACGATGCTTTTAACTCGACAACCAGTCAAACATCTCCATCGACAAACGAGCCTACTATTTCAACACACGTCAGGACCGAGACCCCCAACACTTCTCCTCCTACTTCTGATATCCATGATCTACCAGGTGTTTTGAATGATTTTAATCTTCCAATTGAGAGACCGCAGTCATCAACATCTTCCGTACAAAACAATCCTCCCAACTCTGTTCGTGGCGACATTGATATATCTCGCCCAACCTCTCCTTCAGAGACAATTGATGACAGAAAGACTATCCAGAGACCCCTTTCAGGAGACTCTTCAACGGTAGAAGAGAGCGAAGAACATTATTTGACTGCACATCCTGGTTCTCAGTTGAGATCAGAAAGCCTTGCTACCCACGATAGCTTCTCCACATCCGAGACAAAAGCTCCTGGGGCAAACGGTCCTAGCTTGACTTTTAATGCTGCCACAAATGACAAGGATGTTGGCGCTTCTAGCGAGACAATATCTGAAATCGTCAAGGATGATAGCAAGGATGAACCACTCCAGGCTACGGCTGAGACTTCTACCGCCGCTGCTAAATCTGATGTGCCTGAGGATCCTGATATTTCTAAATTCCCTGACATCTCTACCTTTTCCGTACCTGGTTCGTGGGTACCTACAACCTCTCCAAGTCCGGACAAGAGCCAACAAGAACTAACAAGGAAGAAAATCGATGACGAGTTTCCTCCTATTAAGGAACTAGAAATAAATGACAGTGACAGCAGCAGCGATGATAGCTCTATCTACGGGAAAACCACGGACAAGCCTGGTGAAGAGACAAAGATCTCTGCTCCGGCTGAAGGATCAAAATCAACAGAGCCAAAACTTGACGATTTTGATGCAGCTTTTGCCAGTATCGGCCCTGCTCAACCTGTTTCTTCAGTTGGAATTCAAGACAGCAAGGCAAAGGCAAAAGAGGGTGATATCTTTGCAGATGCATTTGGCGACTTGGAAGAAGCCAAGGTGGATAATTCTGATGACTTTGATGATTTTGCTCCAGTTGCGAACAAGTATGAGTTTGATCAACAATTTTCCAGATCTCTGTCAGCTCAACAGCCATCTCAACCACAGTCGCAACCACAACCACTGTCTCAAGCCAGCCCAGCAATTCTTCCCTTGGCCTCGACTACATTAGGGCCCACACCCCCTGCCGTTCCTCCAAGAGATTCGCAGCCGGCACCGAACAATTCTGTATCGATTGACGATGAATGGGGAGAAATATTTGCAGGATTCGGAAACGGATCTTCAACAACCAATGCCTCTACGGCACCACCACCAGCCGCCCCTCTGCCTCCGTTGAGCTCATCGAACGATGCTTTTATTCCTCAGCAGACTGGTTTGCCGCCCAACCACCCAGAACCTCCTGTCACTCCTAAATCAATTTCAGTCCACGAACTCGTTGGAATGGGCTTTTCTAGACAGGATGCGGTAAAAGCATTGGAAAAAATGAATTGGGATTTAGCCGCAGCAACCAATTACCTCTTGGACCACTCATAAAAATATATACAGGTTTTAAAGATTGCTTTGTTAAAGTCACAGAAGCGTAGTTAGTTGAGCGTTTGTGTTCTTTTTCTATTTTATCGATGCTAATTTGTGTTCCTTTTGTCTCGTTCGAGAATTATATATCCACCCAGTCCTTATTAGTTTAGTTTCCCTTTGTCATCATTTTTCTTTTCCTTCTCTTTTTGGGAATACCTTCATACATACTTAGTCAATTGCTGACCGAACTAGTCGCCTTTTAATGTAAGATACCTTGGTTAAAAACACACTACCCGAGAACATTTTCCTATGTGTAAATTTAAGGTGAGAAGAGGACACTATATAGACAGGAAAACGTGTTCACTAAAAGTCAGAATTCAGCCTATATGAAACCAATGTATCGACTTTATGAGAATTTGTGGAGAAACTTCTCAGCTTAACCTGTTCAGCATCCTTTATTTCCTTTGGATCAGAGTCTATCCACTCTGCAGGAACCTCCGCATTATTATCAGCATACACCAGGACGTTGAAGGAGTAGTTACCTTCTAGCACAGGTAGAAAAGTGACAGATGCCGTGATTTGTCTTATAATCGCCTGTATTTCCGCCTGTACTTCTTCTTGAGTTTTCTTTTTCTTAGCAGCATTATCCTGTTCTGATGAGGAGGACTCTGGAGAAGGTTTTGGGTTTTGTATATTTGTCTTTCCATGCTCTCTAAAGATTTCCACATCAAACTGCCATCTTTCTGCAACTTCTCCCGTATCTTTCGACGTGATTGCAACTATAAGCTTGGATATCTTTCCTCCCAAAATCCATTCTTTCAAAAAAAACAAGAATTAGGAACAACCGTAATGAACAGAATAAAAAAGGTATGACTACTACTCACTGTGTAGTTGCAACATGATCCGCCTAATGTACTTTTTGACATCTTCATCTGCAGTGACCAACATGTTCAATCCGTACTTTTTAACCATTTGAAAGTCATCAGGCGGATATATCCCTCGCTGGTATAGAATGCTATTTATACTGTATTCTATTTTGACCGGAATAGTTTGATTAGTTTAAGCTCTGTTCGTTTCTTAACAGCTCAGACTACTCCAAAACTTACCGAAAAACTCTGAAACAATCTTGGAAGACCCTTTCAGGGACAATTTTGAACGAGTAGGCGCCTTCGACGCCGATTTCTTCTTTATCTCTTTATCCCCTGGCATTATGGAGAGAGAGAAGAGGCCATCAAACTCAGCGAAAAAGGTGTAAACAAAAGGTCACGTGATACCATTAGTTCCCTTTTATCGTTTTTGGAGTTGTGACGCTTTTTGATTACAGAGGCACAGAATTGAATTGCAGTGTTTGAACATTTAGGATGGTCAGTGTATGTATCTGGATTTTGATCCTGTTGCTACGAATGTGTTTCAAACGTTGGTGCACACGCTGACTATTGCCTTCTAAAGCATGGCGTAAGGAGAACGGTTAAAGAGAAGACCGAAGCTGAAAAGGCTAAGGATCAAGCGAGGATCAAGTCTTACAGGATGCTGACGAAAGATGTCCTTGATATGGTAAGATTGATTATCGTGTTAATTGGAGGCAAGTTCTCAATACTGACGGATAAAGAGAGATCAAGAAAAGTACGACTATCTGGCCTTTGAGCTGACCACAAAGCTCCTGAATCTGTGTCCTGAGTTTTATACTATATGGAACTACAGGCGGGATATATTAACGAACGGCATGTTCAAGAAGAGGTATGAAGTTTTGTTTTTTACTGATAAGTGATCAGCGTCTTGACCAACCTGTTTGACTAGCGACGACGTGGCAAAACTGATGGATAATGAGCTTCGATTTGTGCAAAAGCAACTACAACTTTTCCCCAAAGTATATTGGATCTGGACACATAGGCAATGGATTTTGGCAAATCATCCAATACCTAATTGGCAAGGGGAACTGGAATTGGTGAATTATCTCTTGAGCTTGGACGCTCGTAACTTTCATGGATGGCATTATAGAAGATATGTTGTGAAATGCATGGAAAAGTCTTCCAAAAAGTCAATGGCGAAAAACGAAATTGATTTCACAAAAAAGGCCATAAATAAGAACATTTCAAACTTCTCTGCCTGGCACAACCGAACCAAATTGATCCCTCAATTGATAGCGGAAGCAGAGGAAGAAGAATATAAAGATCAGAGCGCTCTTTTTGAGAGAGAACTTGAGTTTGCTGATTCTGCTATAATGTTTGATCCAGAAGATCAATCTGCCTGGCTCTACCATCAATGGGTACTATTGTCTAATGCATTTTCGTGTGAAAAAAGTTTATTCATCAAATCTCTGGATGAAAAGATCAAAATGATAACAGAACTCAACGAAGAAGAAGAGAACAACAAATGTAAGATCTTTTCCCCTTCGGATTCTACAGTTTGCTCGTCCGTATTAACCTAAGCTCTTTTAGGGTGTCTAAACTCGATCATTTTTTATACTTTACACCTTGCAAAGTTGGAAGAGCGCAAGCTAGAAGATTCAGAAAGACAGGGAATCCGAAACAAACTGAAAACTCTAGAGTCTATTGACCCGGCGAGAAAGAAACGATACCTTCATCTGGAGCAGATTACAAATGAAGCTTAATGAGCCTGCCTTCAGAATAAGAATTAATTTGAAGCCTGTTAGCAGGAATTATATATCATAATGCTTTTCTAAATATCAAGACATGCTTTTTTTAAAACTTGAAAACCTGTTCCTTTGTGAATCCCAATGACTTCAGCACTCCAGTGAGTTCTCCTTGGTCGGTTGGACTCACTTTATTTCCGGAAACTGCATCATATAGAGGGGGAGGTCCACACACAAACACTTTAATGGATTTTGTGGTTGCAGATGGCAGATGCTTCTCCAATGCTTGTTTGGTGATATAGCCAACCTCGCCTTTCCAGCCAGGGGACTGCTTATCTACAAAGTAAACCACTTTAAATTGATCACCATGTTTCTTCGCCAGCTCATCAATTTCTTTCTTGAGAATAATGTCGTCTGGTGTCTGATTCCCGTATAATAATGTCACTTTGGTCTTGTCTGTTGGATTAGAAACAATTTCTTGAACCAATTGGTATAATGGAGTTATCCCAGTTCCTCCGCCAATAAGAGCAATTTCTTTGTGTTTATTTGCTTCCCATTTGTATTTAAGAACAGGGCCTTTAACTGAGAGATAGTCATTGGGCTTCAAGCCAAAGATATGTGTTGAGACCTTGCCTCCATCGTACTTTTTTATAACTAGATCCAAGGTACCTTTCCTGTCAGGCTCTGAGGTCGGCGTGTACGGTTTAGTCGCATACTTTCCATCACTGTCCTTGAATCGAGAAACCAATAAACCCGCGGTTTCTAATCCGGAAACAAGATCCTCGGATGGAAACTGGAAGGTGAACTTGTTGACCTGCATCAATATATCGAAACTGTTAGGAAGCAGCCAACATGAGGTTTCTTTCTAACCAAACATACATTAGGAGTCAATTTTTCAACTTTTATAAGCTGTACATAATTCAACTCGATTGTTAGTGTTATTAATTAGCCAGAGAGCACCATGTATTAATCTCCATGCCTTCAAGTCAACCCAGTCTCCGGTTAAAGCGGCTCTGGCACCACTATGCAATATCTGGCCAGTAGAAAAGAAACAGGGCCGGTTTATTGTCGCCAGAGAACGGACCCAATAACCAACAGACGGATTTAGAAGAGATCTTCGAGACGCTGTAAACATAGTTTCTCTTTCTCTGTCTTATCCTGTGGAGATCTTTCGTGAGATCCCCAACGGCTTTTTCCCTGACAAGCGTTAAGAAATTACCCGGATATATATGAATTTCCCCGGATTATTCAGAAGATTCCGGGTAACTCTTCTATGGATCTCTTATTAGCCAACTGGTGACAGAAAGGTCCTCTCCTTACCAAATGACTCTCGCAAACAAGACTACCGCTGAGCTGCTGACTGTGGTAAAGAGGTTTATTCCTCCTTTAAAAGAAAGCTTCCACAAAGGACAGGGCAAGTCATTGTTGATATTCTGGCATTGACCTAATGCTAACAGAGGATCTGTTACAGCTGGTCGCATTGTAGTTATTGGAGGATGCGAAGAGTAAGCATTACCACTTTATTTGTGGATAGGAATTGGATCAATTTATTGACGACAAGATCTATCATACTTTGTTTCATGTTTTTGGGCTGAAATAGCTACACTGGTGCTCCTTATTTTGCCGCAATGTCTGCCACAAAGTTGGGTGCTGACATGTCCCATATAATTTGTGAGAAGGAGGCAGCAACTGTCATAAAATCCTACTCCCCGAGCCTTATGGTTCATCCTTATATATTTGAATCGGCAAATGTGCCTTCAAATACGCCACAGGACACGTACCTAGAGAAAGTCATCTTACCCAGAGTGTTCCAGTTTTTGCCTAGAGTTCATGTGGTGGTCATTGGACCAGGGATGGGAAGAGACCCCTTAATGTTGGAAACAGCAAGAAAAATAATACAAGAAGTCCGTAGGAGGAATATGCCAATCGTTATAGATGCAGATGGTCTGTTTCTAATTAACCAACATTTGGATCTGGTAAGCGGGTATAAGAATGCAATTCTGACACCAAATGTGGTAGAATTTCAGAGACTGCAAAATGCATTGGGGATAAAGGATGATGGAGACGGGACCACTAAGCCAGAGGAAGCTTCAAAAAAAGTAGCTCAAGCTCTTGGCGGTGTAACGGTTGTTCAAAAGGGCTTTAGAGACTATATTTCCAACGGTTCAGTAACGCTTGTTGGAGACGTTCAGGGAGGATTGAAAAGAGTGGGAGGACAGGGCGACTTTCTCAGTGGGACTATGGCAACGTTTCTTGCCTGGAAGATTGCGTACCAGAGCAATCTCTGGGATCATGCTAAAGAAGATTCACAAGCTGGCGGCCCTTTGGAAGATTCGGATTTGCTCCTTCTAGCTGCTTTTGGCGCCAGCTGTGTTACGAGAAGATCTTCTCATTTTGCATTTGAAGAACATGGACGAGCAATGCTGGCAAACCATCTAGAGTCTTTCATAGGGAAAGCCTACAACGAACTGTTTACCTGATTTTGTTCAAGTGCAAACAGGGAATAGGGATTTTGGCTCTCAATGTTTTTTTTTTTGCTTTCGTTTGGTGTTCTTCAGCTTCCTTCCATGCTTCCCACAGTTAGATGTTCACGAGATCTCTATCGTTCATTGATTAATCCTGTGTATTGTGTAGAGGAACTAAGATCTTTTAAAAGCGCTCGGATTCCCGACTTGGCACTGAATTTCCTTTGACTGGTTTCTAAGAGATGCGGCATTGAATTGCAATTCAGAGTTTGTCTGGTTTGCCATGCTTTTTAAGCTTTTCCTGTCCTACTGATAGATCTCCTATGTGAACCCACAAGCACAGATTAAAATCAAAAATAGCCCACAAAATCACTACAATTGGACGATTCCAGGCAAGATCTACAAACAAGTAAGAGCCTCAAAAGCTCAGGTAGGTGCTTGCTCCCACATTCAATACAGTTCAGTGTAGATAATTTTGAAGACATTTTGGTGATGAGGTGTTTCATGAAGCGTTAACAGTCGTAGGCCTCTCTCCCCCAGACTTCTCCCAGTCAGCAGCACTTGTAGAATGTCCACAGAAAAATCAGACAAACTAGAGCAACTCTCTGATAGGGTCAATTACCTTACAGCGCTTCTCCAGAAACAATCTGGGGTCCTGGCACAGACTGGACAGCAGATGCTACAACTCAGGGTAGAGCAAGAGAAGCAAACAGTTGCACAGTTTGGGTCGCGGGATGAGCATGCGCAAACCTCAGAAGAGTTAGTAAAAAGATTTGCAAAGCTGGGCGTGGTTGGTAGTGATAAGAAACAAGTATCTGCAAGGCAAAATCAGGAAACGGCACAGGATGGAGGGTTTGTAACGTCTGAGGATATTGTTCAATTGGTTGGTGAATTACAAGGGCAACTGGAACTGATGTGAGTTGAATTAGAAACAATAGGACGCGTTTTATGGCAACAAAAACTGGTGTCTAATGTTTTGCCCTGTTTATAGAGAGAGTCGTTCAATTGCAAGGGTAGCAAACAGTCATCTTGCAAAACCATCCGACGTTTTGGAACCGCTACCCACAGACGATGGCGTGCCACCTGAAGACATTTGGCCCAAGACTATAAGCGAATTCACAAAGCTATCGGACGAGGGCATTTTGAAACTTGCCAAGTTTTATGAATTGCTCTTGCCTGATGAAAAAGAGGCGAAGGAATTGCGAAGCAGGTTGAAAGCGGACGGCGATGACAACGAAGAGGTTGAAATTGCTTCTCAACAAGAATACACTAAAGAAGAGATTCCAGAGATTTACAATAGGCTGGCAAAATACATTGGAATCAAGGCTCGTCATGGGCAAGACTTGTAAACTCCTGCATGATTTTTATTAGTTAGTTATCTACAGGTTTTATATTATTACTTTTAAGTGCTTTTGGACTTTTTCTTCAATCTGTCGCGTCCCTTTACTTTTTGCTTTTTCCGACTTCTTGTCGAACTATCCTTATCATCGTGATGATGCCCATTGCTATTCTTGGACTTGTCACTCCGTGCTGAGTCCTTTGCTTGCTTCTTTTCCGTCAGCGATTCTTTTCCATCTTTGTCGTTCCGTTTTCGTTTTTTATCAACCGATTTGTTGCTGCTATCTTGAGGATCAGCAGGTGGACGAACGGCTTCTGCCTGTTTCAATTGATCATCTTCTTCCTTCACCATTCTCTTCCATTCGAAAGGCTTGCGGGTATACAACTCCAACTGCCAGTTTCTCCACACAGATTTTCCATAGACATTCTCTTTTATAGTATCGCGGTTCTTTAACAGCTCTTGGATGATTCTCTCTTTGTAAACTGTCAAAGCCCTTGTAAACTTCCAACAAGCGTCCACAATGTGAGAACCATACGCATTACAGGCCAATTCGTAGAAAGAGCCACTAAGCTGGTTTAGAAGACGTCGTCTTTTCACAATATCAATCTTTGGATTGAGACAGTTTTCGACAACATGCGAGAACACGGGATGCTTGCACATTGCAACCAGCCTTTCTTTATCCGTTTTTAAAAGCAGCCCGTCAAAAAAAGCATCTAAAAATGAATCGGAGTAAGAATTCAACGTTTGCAGAAAAATAGCTCTTCTTCGCTCTTCGGCAGTTGGTCTCGCGATCCCGTCTCTTGAGCCCGCGGTAACAATTGTCGAGGTACGCAGATGGAGCACGTTCTCTAACAGGTCCGATCGATCTTTTTTCGTTTCGCCACCACCGTTGAACTTTTCAAATATTGTTTCTGAAATCTCGTCCTGTTTATAATTCTTGTCTCCAGAGATTGTTACCAACGTACTGGCCAACTCTAGGTTTACGTCGATTATTTCTCCCATACAAGGTATCAGTTTATCGATTATATGTTTGATATCGGTCGATTTTAGCTTTTTTAGAATTGCCTGAACCACAAAGCTTCCATTCTCTCGTTTGGACAACTTTTCTATCCGATCACTCATGTACAGTCTGTAAATTCTCTCAATGTACTTTACCTTTTCAATTCGAACACAGGAGTCAAGGAAAAAAGTTCCCGTGGGGTCTGAAAGAAGATACTCCACAAAGGCCTTTTCAGCAGGATCTACTCCGGCATCAACAGGCTTGAAAATAACATGCCAGAACGGTCTTGTCTTATCCACTTGGCCCTCTACATCCAGTATCAACTGGACCACGGGGCTCGACACATTGTTAATGGCCAATTCCCTTGCCTTTGTTGTGTTGAGTTTTTTCGTCAACTCTTTTACAACATCTGCCAGCTTTGTTTTGAAAGAAGAAGGAATTTGGTGTGGTCGCCCAGCATCATCACCATCTCGTATGTCGATCATTTTCCTAGCGAACTTGCTTTTTTTGCTGCGGAGAGCAGAGTCATGGGATGTGGAAGAAGGCATTGGTCTGCCAGCCAGAATAACGAGAATCATTCTCAAAACATGGGAGGCATAGACGTGAGATATAAACTCTGGTAAGCTCGTTTGTAATTCTTTGAGCATTGAGATGAAAAGGCTTTCCATGGAAACTCCACGGAGGTTTATATCTTCCTCCTCATTTTCATCCTCCTCCTGTTCATCTGAATTTCTCGCCAAAAGTTCTTTTTCAACCAATCCAGCAGCTCGAATAAACAAGGTCTCTAAACAATGTGAAGAATACTTGTGCTGAGCCAATTGAACAAAATGTCCATTGAAGGCGGTAAATATGACTTTCAACTGTTTGTCACTTGCCAAAAGAATAAGCCTCTCCACCAACTTTGAGCAAATCTGGTTTGTCACTAACTTGAGCTCTTTACCCTTTGCTTCTTCAAAAACGCTTCTGGTGAAACCTTGTCTTTCTTCAGGACTTTCAAATGCATTTGTAGCCAAGTCCATTTCTGCCTTTTTAAAGTACTCCAACTCTTCTCGATCCACAATACCGAAAAATATGGAATCGTTTCTATCCTCCTCGTCATTATACCCTTCATACGTCTCAGCCCCATCTCCATGTTGATCGTAATAATAGTTTGAACCTCCTTCATCTTCTTCTTCTCGTTCTCGATATCTCGTGGGTACTCCTGACTCGACTTCCACCTTCCTTCGAGCCGCCTCAGCCCTTCTTCCTCTCTTTTTGTGTTCTTTTGGCATATTTATGCGGTTTTTTTGATTGTTTTTGATGCTCCAAAAAAAATGAAAAAGTTCACCACTGCCAAAAAAATTTGGTGGTGTTCACGATGACCATCACGTGATATCTTAACTTTATCTCTTTTTCTTGCACAAAATGTTCCTTAGAAATGATCTGTAGAAATATTATCCTCTGGATCAAATTTCACAGGAACTTCTTCATTGTATTTTGTAGTTTACACAACATCATGTGTATTCCTAGATTAACAAAGCAAAACAAGCTACCGAAAGAACAACAAGTGAAAATAAAAGATTAAAAACTGTGTTCAACCACATTCATTCTAAAAGCGATCAAAACAAAAAAAACCCCAAAAAATTCCATCAACATCATCATCTACCTATTGCGCAACCTAGCCTACAGTGAGAGCAGAGGGCAATTCAGTATCCACTTTTTTATCCAAAGGGGTTTTCCCAGCTGCACCTTTTTGTAAAGAAGTTTCTATTCTCTCCCAATTTGCAATCACATCTTTGAAAAAAACGATATGATTATCTGCCAATTCTCCCAAAGTATCTTTCAATTCGAGAGCCTTTATATTATCAAAATATTGTATTTCGTGATAGGTCTGTTCTTCAAATGCATCCACTGTGATTTTTGCCTCTTGTACTTCATTCGTTAAGGATTCCACTTTGACATCCAACTTTCCCAATCGTTCTCTTCGTGCCTGTTCATGATCCACTCCTCTCAAATCCTCAACTTTTTTTTGTAAGAAATTTGAGCCACCACCAGCCATGAGATAATTTCGATCTGCGGATGCCTTTTGTAAATACTCTTTCAAGGCCTCATAATCCATCTGTTTTTGATCCTTTTGTCTCAATAACTCCTTCATTGATACAACGTAGTGTTCCATGTCGCGTAATGAAACCAAATAGTTATTATCAACTTCATCTCTCAAAGTTCCAAAGCCACGGGATAGAGAATCCAATCCACCTGCAAATTGGTTAAAATCAGCACCGATATTCGGTTCAAGTTCAGCCAATTTCAAAATTTGGGTTGAAAAATCTTGATAATCATTTTTCAATTCACCTTGGCGTCTAACAACTCTTGAAAAAATCTTATCAATGTGACTCAAATTATACTCCAACTTTTCTGCTCTTTCCTTCACCTCCATAAACTCTTTTGTCTGTGCCTGTGGTTTTCGAAACACATTCATAAACGAATCCGAGATGCCATCAACCACACCAGCACCTTCAGGAGGAGCAATTCTCGATTGGAATTGTCTTTTCACAGAGTTCCAATCACTACTTTCCAAAAAAATGTGGTAGATTTTCGCACGTTTCAAAACTGGATGATTTGAAATTCGATTTAAAAATCGATTTAGAGAACTGGCCCGCTTGGATGTAAACTCTTCACCAAATCGATCTCCCTTGATATATTCCAATCTTTTTTTATCGGGTAATGGGGGGATCGCACATGCAGAAAAATCGTTAAGGAGAACTTGATACAGGAACCAAAAATCTGAAAATCTCCTTCGGATTTTAATCGTCCGGGATTGAAACACTGGGTTATTGGACTAACCAGATACATTAGCACTTGATTGGAATACAAAACAAAACAAAAACAAAAGTACTCACTTCGGTCTTGATAAGATAAGAGATAAACGCAGATTGCGACCCGTCCTGTTCTTTTAGTGGATCAGATACTGTAGATTTGATAAACAGTTCTTCGCCCTTGATTGGAGCATCGGGGGCTCCAGCAGTGTTGTTGCCTGAGCCAGAATTTGCATCAAGATTCGTACTTGTGCCGACTCCAGAGCCCGAACCTGAACCTGAACTTGAACTGGGTCCTGGACCTGAACTGGGACCAGCACCTGTAGTCGCATTGCTGGTGCTGGGCTCGTTAAAATCAATGATGGGGTGCTCTTGATGAAGAGTGTGTTGTACTGCCGCCACCACCTGCTCCGAGTCCAGGTCCTGTGCCTGCTCATGAGCCCGTTTAGGAGATTGTGCTCTGTCGATTGCGCTTTCGGGACCTCGGTCCCAGCTGACTGACGTGAACTCGCCCTCTGACATTGATTCGTGAGTTTGCTATCGCTATCGCTATCGCGATTGAAATTGATATTGAAATTGAAATTGAGCTTTTCTTGTGGGTTTGCCATCCAGACCCATGCGGACCCAGATATACAATGCGTTGTCCACTGCGCGCGCACATTTCAGCACGCTCTATTTGTGCATGTTTTAGTTCTTGTTCTAGTTCTAGTTCTAGTGGAATTTACTTTGGTAATTTTCTTTTTATCAGGTACTTAGGCTAAAGAAGAAATGAGAGGAGAAAGAATAAACGGATGCACTAGGCAGTCAAGCCAAGGATTAGGCCTAGGCCTAGGCTTAGGCTTAGGCGAGGTAAGTGGAGGCCGAGACGTTACCACCTTTGCCTGTCCAGTTGATGTGAATGTCCTGGCCCAATGGCAGGTTTTCTGAGGCAGCTTCGGGCAAGACTCTGAAAGTGTGAGCACCAAAGTAGTCTCTCTGGGCCTGGAGCAAGTTCGCTGGGAGGCGGGCACTGCGGTATCCATCGTAGAAGGACAAGGCGGTGGAAAAGGCCGGGGTTGGGACGCCCCAGATGGCGGACTTGGCCACAACCTGTCTCCATGAATCGTTGGCCTTGTGGATGGCGGTCTTGAAGAAAGGATGGAACAGGAGGTTTTCCAAGTCCGGGGTTTCACGATAGGCCTTTGTGATTTCAGCCAAAAACACGGATCTGATGATACATCCACCTCTCCACATGAGGGCGATGGCCGGGTTGTTGAGTTGCCATTTGTACTCCTTCGCGGCCTCGCGGATGAGCATAAAGCCCTGGGCGTAGGAGATGATCTTGGAGGCGTACAGGGCCTGTTCCAGCTGGTCGACAAACTCCTGCTTCTTACCGTCAAAGGCCGGAGTGGGACCCTCGAGGATCTTGGACGCGTTCACACGCTCGTCCTTGATGGCCGAGAGGCATCTCGCGAACACGGCCTCGCCGATCAACGTGACGGGCATGCCGAGGTCCAACGCGTTGATGGCGGTCCACTTGCCGGTTCCCTTCTGGCCCGCGGTGTCGAGGATCTTCTCGACGAGCGGAGTGCCGTCCACGTCGTCGTAGAGCAGGATATCGCGGGTGATCTCGATGAGAAACGAGTCCAGCACGCCCTTGTTCCACTGTGCAAAGACCTGGCCAATTTCCTTGTCCGAGAAGCCGGCACCGCGCTTCAACAGGTCGTAGGCCTCACAGATCAATTGCATGTCGCCGTACTCGATTCCGTTGTGGACCATTTTCACAAAGTGGCCGGCGCCGGCGTCGCCAACCCAGTCGCAGCAGGGCTCGCCGTCGCTCTTGGCCGAGATGGCCTGGAAGATCTCCTTGATATGGGGCCAGGCCTCGACGTTGCCGCCGGGCATGAGCGAGGGTCCGTAGCGGGCGCCTTCCTCGCCGCCAGAGACGCCGGATCCGACAAACAGAATGCCCTTGGCCTTGAGCTCCTCGTATCTGCGGTTCGAATCGGGAAAGTGGGAGTTGCCTCCATCGATGATGATATCGCCCTGGTCCAGATAAGGCAAGAGCTGGTTGATGAAGTTGTCAACGGCAGAGCCGGCCTTGACCAGGAGAATGATTCTTCGGGGTCTTTTCAAGTTGTCCACGAGCTCCTGGAGGCTATGGGCTCCGATGATGGACTTGCCTTTAGAGTTAAAGAAAGCTAATTAGTAATGGGAGCGAGCGAGCGAGCGAGCGAGCACATGGATGATTCAAGTTCTATATACCCTTGGCTTCATTCTCGAGAAAGTGGTCGACTTTGGAAACGGTACGGTTGAAAGCAACAACGGTGAATCCATGATCAGCAGCGTTCAGAATCAAGTTCTAGCATGGAGAATGGAGAATCAGGTTAGCTTTGGGATTGGGATTGGGATTGCGTTTAGGAACTTGGGATTCGCATACCTGACCCATGACTGCGAGCCCGATGAGGCCGATATCTAAACAATTCAAAGCAGATTAGAATTGATTCCAGTTCTCCTACACAATTTGCAATTGTCCTGTCATGATCGTACCTCCACTAATTAAAAAAAAAGGCGTGTTGCGTTAGTAAAGTCAGTAAGCTCCGGAAATCTAGAATCGGCCGGCCAATGCAAAGTTTAAAGGCCCTCCCTCCCCAACAAGAAAAAAAGGGCAAAAAAGGGTAAAAGGGCTAGCCCACGCCAACAACCAACGAGCAGCAGCACGAGATGGGATGGGGAATTTACAAGAACACGAGTACACAGCACAAGTAGGAGCCAGCTGGTGGGCTCAGTGTCGTTGTTGACGGTTCAATTGCAGCGTGGGCTTCCAGCAGATGGAAATGATTCCAGGGCTGGGGGAGGGAAGCAAGCGAGGAAGTGGCGGATCCAGCATCAAGACACCGCGATCAGAGCCAATTCCAGACCCAACCAGGCATTGAGCCAAGATATTGACCGATCAATCACATCAGAGCACATACGTAGGCGTAGACATTCTTGTAGATGAGTATAGATAAGCTAGACGGTGAGCGTGGATTTGCAGAGAAGGAGGAGGAGGAAGGAAGGAGGGAGCAAGAGAAGAGAAGCTGGAAGAAAAAGGTGTGGGCGGGCCCGGGGTCGCCGGCGTGGTCCGGGCACATCGCCCGTAGAGACCCGGTCGATAGAGCACTTTTTTAATCCTTAATACCTGGCATGGGCGTGGGGGTCAGACCCCGACCCGGCCGAACGAACCCGGTATGGCGGCCGCTACGGGTGCGCTGTCCCCCGAACGGCCAGAGCATCCGCAAAAACCCATTTTGTCAGTGTTTGGAGCCGGAATCTGGGGAATTGGAAAATCCACGAGAAATGGACAGATCCGAGAATCATCTGCTACTGCTACTGTTTAGTCGTATCTACGCAATGTGGTTTTCCTACTTTGCTTGGACATCCAGCCCCTGTGTTCACATTCATTGTCATCAATATCATAGTCCAAAATGCCCATACTCTCTAGATAGCAGCTACTCGTTAATCATGACATCACATCTCTTCCCATCATTTCAAATTCAGCTCTTCTGGGGAACTTCGAAACGAGTCCTCACTTGCACTCGTCAGTGAGTCCCGATCCTTCTTGTCCTCCGCTGCCGGCTCCGCCGCCGACTTCGCCGTTTCTGCCGGTGGTGTATCTGCTAGAGCAGGATTCAGCTCCAATTTCAACGGCTCCGGCTCCGAATCCGGCGATAAGAGACCATCGCCGTCTCCTGAGGAAACAGGCACAAACCGTGGACTACTGGCAAGCTTCTTGTTCAATGAGAGTCCCAACATGCCTGCAATGTCGCTGTTCGAGGCTGAGCGGCGTGCCCGGTGGCCTCCAGGGCCGGGAGACGAGGCCCTTGATCTGGGTCTACTTCGTAAACCAGAGGAGAAACTGGGCGCGGCGGGAGATAGCGACAAGGGACGAAGCTCAGGTTCCGGGTTCAGACCTGATTCGGGAGGAGTCTCTGGTTTTTGCACTGGCGTGGCCATTGGGTTTGGAGATCCCGCCGTGATGTTTATCGGTGGTGGTCTTTCCTCATCAGCGGTATTGTTGTGCTTTCGGTGGTGGTGGTGTTGTTCCATTGAGATGATGAGTTTCGAATCATGGAGCTCTTTGCTTTTTTCCAACAATCCTACCAAAAACTCATGTCCAAAGTTGAGCAAATCAAGAACCAGTGGCTCCAATACGGTCTTTTTATCAGACATTCCGTTTGATAAATGATCGCTTTTTCTAGGCCTCATGATGTAGTGTCCGAAATCCGTATCGTTACAAAATTTGGAAAGCAGATCCGCACTGAAAAGTTCAGGTTCAGGTTCAGGTTCAGGTTCAACCTTTGCTTCTGCTTCCGCTTCCTCACCAATTGCCTTTTGCTTACCCGCAGACTTTTGTTTCAATTTGAAAACATTATTCAAATGTTGGAGAATAGCATCCAAAGTGGCCAGGTTTGTCCATGGCATCTGCGCAAAAGTTTTACTCAACAATTCCTTTCGTTCATCCTCATTCATACTTTCACTACCATAAATCGATTTAACCTTGTCATACAAACTAAAAGGTACCAATGAATCGGGCAATTCCAAAAGGTAGAGAAACAACGTTGCAACAATGTTGGGTAATGGCACTTTTGCGTAAACAACTGCAGGTTCGAAAAACTTTGCATCTTTCGAATAGGAAATGATCTTGTTACGTAATAAATGGGTCTGTTTCAAACTGTTTTGTTTTGTAAATGAATTCCAAATGGTTTCAAATGGCGTCTCCAAGTACAATTGTTCCAAATGACCAAGGGTTGCAGCCACGTATTCGGGTATTGGCGGTTCTCTGCCTCTTGTCTGGATGCTCAAATCAACGCCAAAAATCTGTAAAGAGGATGCTTTCGTGTTGTAGTAACTCTCATAGATTAACACATTGGGTACATAGTAGCCCGTGCTGTAATCCTGGACAAAGGATCGGAAACTGTCATTTATGCTAACGAGTTTGAAAGGCTCATCCATCACAGTAACCGCTTTACGAACACCACCCAAATGACCCTTGACAATCTGGGATATCTGATGCATCACCGTTTTCACTGCATCTAATCTTCCCAATTCACATTTTTCCATGTATTCGAAATGTGCAACAATAGATTCTTCCAGATCTTGTCTGACTAGATTTAGTTCCAATACACTTGTCTGGTATTTTTCATCCGCCTCGTTCATCTCCCTTTTCAACTTGTCTGGATAGGTTTCACCAGGATGGGTTCCTCGGAAAGTATTGGAAATCTTGCCAAATACGTTCATGACCTGGTTTTCAACAGTCAATTTCGGCACACTTGGAGAACCAGTTGTTGGGGCAGGGCTGGAAGACGAAGCGGTAGGACTGCGGTTTGCTCGACTCAAAGCTCTAGAGGTTGGTGTATCAGGAGTCTGTTTGCCCCAGCTTTCCAACAAGGTACCTGCTCGAGTGAGCGCCGCTCCTACAGGATTGGATTCTGAAATCAGAGGTAATGCCGTGGTTCCAGGAACGGGTCCAGTGCCCGGTTCAAACTCGGGCAATTGGGCAAGTTTGAAAACAATGGGTTGCCATTGGTAATGGTTTGATTCACTCGCAGTAAACTTGTTCCCAACCACAGCGCCAACGTGTTTGAGGTATCCCAAGTTGACAAAATCCTGACCAAACTTTTCAGCCTTTGCCAAGCTGTTTAAGGACTGGATATGTTTGCGTAGCCAAGAGCTGATTTCAAGACCTGTGGAGACGTTGGGATATGCGCCTACCAAGGGGATTTTATACTCTGATCTTGGAATGCCCTTGAGTAAACGCTGTAACAGGTGTTTCAACTGTGGTGGATAATAGAGGTATTTTCCGATTTCAACGGGCTCTGTGGGATCAACATCTGGAGTTGGATCTGTTGTTTTTTCCTTTTCCTTTTCCTTTTCCTTTTCTGTTTCTACTGCCGCAGCAGGCTGTCTTCGGGTTGTGAGCCGTCTGGAGAGAGTGGTGATTGAGGATATGATTGGGTTTGTGGACGGGGACGAATCGGGAGCCCCGTCTTCACGGGCATTGGGGAACGGGGACGCGAGGGTAGACTTGGTCTCATTAGGAGAAGAAGGGGACGATGAAGAGTTTTGGTCCTGTCTATTGAAATCTTCAAAAGTTCTGCATTTTGCAAAATAGATAGCCTGAGCCTTTTTTGTGGATGCGAGATGGCGGTCATAATTTTTGATTTTGCCGGTGATTTTGTCGTGGGAATACTGAACACGGTCATAATGCTTGTCAGACCATTCCGAGAAAGGTTTTGAAACGTGCCGTTCGAGATTGAGCGCAATGGCAGAGTGTGAAAAGCCCTCTTCCGCCATGCCTTCCAATAGAAATTCGTACTGGGTGGTCAAAGAGGCCAGAACTCTTTTCCTGTTTGGGCCATCATTGTCTTGGGATTGCCATGAATCGTTTTTCTGGATTGCGGCAAAGCCTTCTTTATTTGGTGCGTTTGTGACGGGGATGGAGGAGAGCTTTTCAGCATAGGCCCGTTCACAGGCTATACGGGACTCGACCAATTCGAGGATCTCTTGGTTTTCAAAGCATCCGCTGAAGAGTTTATCGTAGAGGGTTTTCGCGCCCGTGGCGTAGTCGGGGGTCCAGAACAGATCTGCAAAGTGGCAGTCGATGGGAGCTGGAGAAGTGGATGTGGGAGAGGATGTGGAAGGCGGCTCCTTGATTCGCACGGAGGTGGGTTCTGGCTCGGGTTCTGTTTCTTGGGACATTGGATCTGTCTGGGTCTTGGGGAAGTAGTCTCAGCCTTGGCGCAGTACGTTGGAGTTGCGATGGGTGCTGGAAGCTGGGTGCTGGGGGAAGGAAGAGTGAGAGAGTGTGAGGGAGAAGAGAAGAGCCCCTGAGGCCAGCTCTGGAAGGTTTGGGTTGTGTTTGACTGTGGGCTCTTGCTCTTGCTCTTGTGCTTCTCCCTCCACCCGTCAACAAGACCAGCCAGAAAAGAAGCAAAGAAGCCATGGACGCGAAACCAGCCGCCCGCGAGGCCCAGCAGTCGGCTCAGCCGTTGGCCCAGCCGTCGGCGTCCGCGACGTACGAGGCCGAGATGGCCCAGCTGCGAACAGAGAGTGCGTGGTCTATGAGATTGTTGGTTTGGTGTTCGTGTTCGTGTTCGTGTTTATACTAACCATTGGCACAGTCGCGTCGCTGCAGAGGCAAAAACGCAGACTGGAGGCAGACTACGACGAGATTGTGTCGCGTCGCTCTGTGTTCCACTCGCTCAAGAAGCAGCGGAGGAAGAAGGCGAGCGAGGAGGACGGGATTGTTGGAAAATGGAGGCATGGGGACGACGCGACCCCCAAGACAACGACCAAGGGCAAGACCAAGCAGAGCATCAATAACGAGACTCAGGACACCGGGCTTCTGGAGCAGGTTCTGTCGCAACGGGTCCGGCTCACGAACCTCCAGACGGAAAACCTGTACCGGCTCACGGGGATCACGGCGTTCAAGGCCAGCGACCCTTCGCCTCTGGGCGACAAGAACATGCTCGGGATCAGGATCGAGAGCTATGGCCAGGGCGCGCACTCGTTCAAGGCCCCCCATTACGTGATCGTGCGACGCGGCGACAAGGGCCGGTGGCAGGTGTTCAAGCACACGCTGCCCGTGTACGTGCCCACGCTCGCGGTCGCGGACGAGCTGCTGAACCACGACATCAAGGTGAGATGATAGGAGATGGAGATGGAGATGGAGATGCTGTTTTTCTGACCTGTTTGATTCTTCTGTTTTAGGCATTTGCGCAGAAGCTGCGGCGCCTCGTTGCCCTGCACGACCACAAACAGCACGTGATCGACTCCCTCGATAAGCGGAGCTCTGTGCTCCGCGTAGAGCGGGACCTCGCGACGGAGCACGTCCGGGTAACGCTGGCCAGCGGTGCGCGCGTTGCCATGGCACTCTCGCTGAATCGGGTCGAGCGGGCCCGGGTCACCGGGTACGCACGTGATGCGGCCCACATCGACGAGGAGGAGGACGGAGCACTGGAGGCCGTCTTGCGCGGGTCCATCGCCGGGTTACCCGACCGCATCGCAGCCGCTTTCGGTACACGCAGACGTGGACATCTGTAGCGGTATGCATCTGTGCGTGTGCAGACCAACGAGAGTTGCCCGATTGGGCCGGTTGCACGCCCGAAACGTCTTTGTCCGGGTCTTTTGCAATTTCCACCGCCATCGCCATCTTCATCTTCATCTTCTTCTCCATCTCCATCTCCATCTTCTTCTTCACCATTTCATTCTACTCTCATTCACCAGCATTTGTATTTGCCTCCGTTGCACGTTTTTGTGGATGGTCCCCCGTCCACCAAAGTTATGGCTGTCGTGCTGCTGATCTCAATCTTCACTCTCAGCTTCTCTGCCTTTCTATTTCTCTTCCTGTCCACCACAACCACAACAAGCTCTCCGAAACAAACACAACAAACCATGGTCCGCGAGGCCCCAGAATCCTGTACTCTGTGCCATTCCCGCTTTTCTTCCTCCCGTCGGAAACACCATTGTCGGTAAGTAAGTCTAATCCTACTCCAAATCAGTAAATCTCTTGTATTCTCACACTCCACTTCACAGAAGGTGTCACAGACCTTTTTGTCATGACTGTTCGGATAACAACGTCGCCTACGCAACTTTCTCCTCCTCATCTTCTTCCCATCATGGCCGTCGCACCTGTGACGAGTGCTTGCAAGAGTTGATCATGATTAGAAGAGCTCTGGACGAGGCTGAATCTCAAACAGTCTCCGAACCGTTGCTCGCTTTCAGATCCAAATCCAAATCCAAATCCAAATCCAAGCCTGTTACATCCCCGATAGTTGACCTCACTCTCCCCAGCGCTTTCACTACCCTCAACATTTCTACTGAAAGGCCAATTCCTGTTAGCGCTAGACCCAGCGCTAACCCTGTTCGCAGCGCTAACCCTGGCTCGGGTTCTAGGACAACCACCGGTTCTTCAAATCGAACTCCTCCATCTATCAATTCTCTTCACAATGCGAATGCCAATTCCAATTCCAATTCCAATTCCAACGGTCTACCAGAAATAATTCGAGTAAACAACTTTCTACTAAACTATTATAATCTAAATAATCCAGATCCCAAACCGGATACAGACCGCAGATCAACAACAACAAACAACAGAAAGCGCTCACAACAAGACGTAATCACAAACTCAACTGAAATTTCTGAACCCGATTCTGAAGAAGATTATTGCCCAGTTTGTAATGAAAACTTACGGCGGCTTGACCAATCTGCAAAAGAAGCCCATATCGAAGATTGTTTTATACAATTCGACATCCAGCACCCAACAACTGCTACCAAGTCAGACCCAAGTGCAAACCCAACTTCAACTTCCACTTCAACTTCGATTCCAATGGTCGTTTACAAGTTGGACCAGCCAATCAAAACAAAGAAAGAAGAGCTTTTGGTAGAGAAAAGCACACAGACGTGCCCGGATTTGTCTATACTGGAAGATCATTTACTATCTCAAGAGTCTTCATCCTCCGAAAGCGAGCAATTGGAAACTGACGAAGAAGACTACTGCAGCGATGACGACGACGAAGAGGAGGAGGAAGAGGAAGAGGAATCTGATTACGAAGACTGTTCGGAAGAGGAAGATGTTGTTCATCCTGTACCTTCAATTCCACAATCCAGCACAAGTGCTCATACGCATCTCCATCTCCCCACGGTCGTCCAACATAACCATGGATACGACGATGACGTTTCCACAATGAGCACCATCAATTCCCAATTTTCCACTTCTGTTACTTCTGTATCTGCAACTTCAACAACAACATCTCTTGACAATGAACCATCATCTTTTTCCAACGAATGTGCAATTTGCTTTGAAGAATTTAAAAATGGTGATACTGTCGCAAGACTCGAATGTCTTTGCGTATTTCATCATAAATGTATCCAAAATTGGTTTTCTCGTCGTGGAGATGGGAAATGCCCATTTCATGCTCCTCCTGTTGACAATTGATTCCAAAAACGCACTCCCCCTTCTTCTCCATTGTCTAATGTCCCCTAAAAAGATAAGATAAAAAAAAAAATACTAGCAACACTCCTTCTGTCTGTTTACTTATTTATTTTGTACTGTTTTTTGTTCTAAATACCTTCTTTGTATGAATACCCCCCGCCAATCCCATTGTTTCCCTCATTTCTCCTCCACATAAACTTGTGTTTTACAGGCCCAATGCCTCGTCTATTAAATACTGCTATTACTGTATATAACTTCTTTATTTTCTTTTTGTTTTTGTTTTTGTTTTTCTGGTTCTGTTTGTTTGTCTTTTTTAACAACGATTACACAGTAGTAGTACAATCCCAAAATTTTTAACCATCATCAGGTGTACTTGTTCCACAACCCACCATCCTATCGTACTCCAAAATCGCAGTATCTAATGAATCAATCAAGGATTTTAAAAACCTTGTAACTGTGGCCCTGACCTCAGGCTCCACAATCCCGTTAAGCACTGCTTGAACTCTTGCTTGGGATTTACGTAAACTACCCGCTAACTTCTTTACGGACCCAGCTTGTGAAGGATCTCCTGATGTAAAGTGTAACCAAAAGTGTCGAAGAAACTCAATCGATGTCGCATGGCATAGTTGAACTTGCTCAAAAATCTTGGGGTCTATGCCTCCTGTCCCCAATCCTCCAGTGCCAGTACCTGGTCCTGGTCCTGGTCCTGGTCCTGCTCCAATTCGAGATGGCGACATGCCATCCTCAAGCCCGTCATTGGCATTGGAACTACCTCCGGTTGCAGCGGCTCCGGTGCCTTGATCCGTGTCATCGAGACTTAGCGGCTGCGTTCTCCACGTTTGATGTGACTGTTTCGAGTTTAACCGTAACAGTCCACTGACCTGTCTCGATGCCAACTGAATCGCATTCCGACTGTGCCGTAATGGCGGAGTTCCCTGCTCTTGCGCTGAATCGTGTTCCGTACCTGCTTTCTGTGCAGAATTGGAATTCGTATTATGAAAGGATGGTGATCTATCATCCTCTCGGTCTTCCCCATCTCCTTCTTCCATAAGATTCTGTGCCTGCTGTTGCAAATCCACAGGATTGTCCAAATACCCATTGAACTCTCCCATAAACGCTTCATGTTCGTGCCGGTCTTCAATCTTTATAATAGTACCATTGTTCAATTTCCTTTTTTTGAAATTGCGTGAATCATTGGTATTTCCATCAGTACCAGCTTCGATCTCACCACCATTCACATGATCAAACCGAGATTTAAGGTGAAGCTTGGCGTATTCAGTCTTCTTCTTCTCCTCCAAATCCGAAAACATAACCTGTTCTTCTTCATCATCATCTTCTTCTTCATTATCATCACCCTCTTCTTCCTCCTCTTCCCCTTCTTCATTGATTCCTCCTTCATTATTCCGCTTGTTCTTTTGGCTTGCACTGAGCACCATCTTCTGACTTAGTCTGTTCATGCCTTTTAATATAGATACCATGTCCAGATTTTTTCCCTCTTGCATAGTAATATCCGGCCGGTTCCCCTGCGTCTCTGGGTTATTCTCCTCGTTCGCTTCAATATTCAAAAACCTGTGAACCCGAACTCCTTCACCACCCACACTGTCTCCTGAACTTGTGGCAGCTTTCCTACCATGGCGCTGATGAAGAGAAGGCACATTCCCTTCATCGTCATAACTCAAATACTCATCAAAAATGAGATCCCCCCTTTGTGCTGCAGTGACTTTATCTCCACGTAGTTTTCGAAACAGTTTGGACCCAAAAAACCTTGTCCAGAACTGGGTCTCGCTGAGTTTCGGAACATTCTCATCGTAGGCTTTTTGAACCACTGGGTATTGTTCAAATATCGCATTAATTTTCTCTCTCGTGACTGAAACATTCACCTCGTTATCACTACTAGCAACGGGACGAATCGTACTCAACACATTATAAGGTCCTTGTCTCTGAGAATTGGACAGGGCAAATGTTCGAAGAAGATGAACCCGTGTACTCCAAAACTCTTCTGGATCAAGTCCTCCTTTCATAACAGTCTCTTCAAAACTGCGTTTCAGGTTTTTATTCGTAAGTAGTAACTTTTGTTGAAGTTGGAAATTCATTAGTAGTGCCTTTGCGTCCAGCATCTTTTCAAGTTTCTCTTCTCTTGATAACTTGGCCTCCGTATCTCCCACTGAAGCTGATGTCGATGATGAACCTGTTGCTCCATCTGTTGCAGAAGGGGTATTATTTGTGGCGGTCGTTGATGGTGTAGCTGCTGCTTTGTATTTTGCCAATGTTGTTTGAAGAACGTCTTTGATTGTGTCCATCGTACTTCGAGCAGTGAACGAAAACACATGTGTGACTGACGCTTCTTCAGCCTGATCAGATTCTCGTGAAATGACTTTGAGCATCATTTTTTCAGATGTAGCAGGTGTAGCCTGAAGATCTAAGAGACAGAGCAATGCAAACAAAAGCCAAAAAAGGTTTTGATGCTCATCTTGTCAATATGTATATATGTACTTGAGGGGGGAGAAGTAGGAAATGGATACTTTGCCATTTGTCTAATGAAAAAAAAAAAAAAAAAGAGAGAAAGAAAATACAAAAGGAAACCTACGAGATATCAGGGCCAATTGGAGCTGTACCAGATTAATACTGACTGAACCATCTCGTGCACGCCACTCCAATATGGGAGGGGAATTATCTGGACGTAGAACTATCAAGCCGGGCTTTTTCTTGAACAGCGCTTCGCCAGATACATTGGACATGCTGGGTGTTTCTGAAAACTCAAAGTCGTGGTGGCGATGGACTTGGTCTTGGTCTTGGGCTTGTCCAGAAGCATAAAGCCTGGAGAAGTTGTGTGTGAAAAAGGAAACTTTCTCTCTCTCTCTTTTTTTTTTCTCGCTTACTTTTGGCTTTTTTGTCATTGATAACGTCCAGTTTGTTGGGTGTATGGGTGTTTCCATACAAGAGACGCATTTTTTTGTGTGAGGAAAGAGCGAGATTGAGAAAGAAAACGATACTTTAGAGCTGTTATCTCGCAGGTTTTACTAAATAGAAAAAGAATGGTAAAGAGTGGGGGCCATGTTGGTATCTAGACTTTGGTCTGAGTGAGGGTTGCTGCTAGGTTGGTTGGGAAAACCAAGTGCTTAATTCTCAAACATAAGTCTTCCTTTTCTCCAAATCCTCAGCAATTGCATTTTTGCTCTCTTCATTTCTTGTGGGTGTACGGGTGTATTTGGGGGGAGAGGAGGGCCCAGGCTTAGCGGCCGGGTAACCGCACGTAACCCCCTTCGGCCGTCCCGGTGTGGCTCATCGGTTTCGTTTTTCGTTTTTCGTTTCGGGCTAGTGTTTTTGCACCAGCTTATCCCACACCTGCCTTCCCACTCCCGCCTCCCCCCCTTAGTGTTCTTTACGCATCGATCATGGGAAAAGCAGCCTCGAAACTATCCAAGGACGACATCCAGGCGTTGAAGAAATCGACGTATTTCGACCGGAAAGAGCTCCAGCAGTGGTACAAAGGGTTTCTCAAAGATTGTCCCAGTGGCCAGTTGAGCAAGGAAGAATTTCAAAAGATTTACAAGCAGTTCTTCCCATTTGGTGAGCCTACGGAATTCAGCAACTATGTTTTCAACGTTTTCGACAAGGACAAATCGGGTACAATTGATTTTAAAGAGTTTATCATTGCTCTAAGTGTCACCAGTCGAGGAACAGTCGAAGAGAAACTAGTTTGGGCTTTCCAACTTTACGATATCGATAACGATGGTAAAATTACCTATGATGAGATGTTGGCCATTGTAAGCGCCATATACAAGATGATTGGATCGATGGTCAAACTACCGGAAGATGAATCAACACCTGAAAAACGAGTTGATAAAATTTTTGCAACTATGGATAAAGATCGTAATGGTGAGCTCACATTGGATGAATTTCGAGAAGGTTCTAAAGTTGATCCCACCATTGTTTCTGCATTAAATTTGTACGATGGCTTGGTCTAGAGTTTTGACAGGGGGGCAGGGTAAAGTAAAGCTAAGCAGCGAAGGGTGTAAAGTGTAAAGCATTTTACACTGGGTTTCTATTTAACTTAGATCTGGCATTGAAATGGTTGTATATCGTATTGGATAGGTCCTTTTTTTTTTTTTTTTATCTTACCTTGTTATTTATTAGCTACTTGTTGGTTCATGCGGTATTTCACTTGGACTCTATATTTAGGTTTAGGCAAGTGAAAGACAAGTTATACATTAATACACAAGTGGATTATGAAATGATTATACGGTGCCCAGGTCAGGGTTTAGTAGTTGCACTTTTTTTTTTTTTGAAGAGTGCATGTAAGCGAGAAGAAAGGATACTTGAATTCGATATCTTGCTAGATACAATTAAACACTTTACGGGGGTGTTGTCAGGGGTTTAGAGAAAGTAGATTTATTAGTAACTATGGTTCCAGCGCCAGGAACAAGAATTATAAAAAGAGACAACGATAAGTTAAAATTTATAAATATATATTATAGGCAAAAAAAGAATAGGTGATGGGGGTATTCAACTTTCAAAATATGGAGTTCTGTGGACAAAGCGATCAGTGAGGTAAGGTGAGATGAAATGAGGAAAGTAATAGCAAAGTAGCAAGAAATACAGAAAAGTAGTACACATAAAAGAAGCAAAGCTGTTAGGACAAAAAGGGGTAAAAGATAAAGAAAATGGGAATGAGAATGAGAATGAGAATGAGAATGTTGTTCGGTTTTGTAGTTTATAGATGACAAGATACAAACAAAAAGGGAAAGAGAAAGCATGTTTGAGATGGGTCGATGAGAAACGTTCAGTGGAAAAGGCATTATTTCCTGTATAATCCTGGGATGCCTTTATGATTATCCAGGTGAAAATTTAGGAGCAAAAAAAAAAAGTGAAAACAAAAAGCAAAGACGCAAGTATATGCTTGTAGATAAATAGGAATAGAAAAAGGGGAAAAGCAGTGTAGTGCATCGTTTATGTTGTTGATTTATAATGGAAACAGAGTGGAATCATCATGAATAAAGGTTGGGTGTGTGTTTTATCAGTGTAGCAAATGATGGAGAAAAAATGATTAACGTTAAAAAGCAAGAAATTTTGGAGTCACAATGGGAGTTAAATGTATGAGTTGGAAGTGGGTGTGGGGGGTAAGCGTGGGGGATAAGACGGAAATGTGTGCAAATGTGCAACTCTTCATGAAAAAAATAAAAAGAAAATTGTTTCTTCAAAAAACAAAAAAAAAAAATTATGCCAACACATGTTTATGTGTGCTTGTTCTGACCGAAAATAAAAACAGAAGAGCAAGATATGCTACATCATGCCTTGAAGAAAGCTTGTTTTGGAAGGATAGGTTTTAAACACTTGAATTGCTTTGTTCCCAGTATCATAAAACAACTCTTGGGTATCTCTAGAGTTGGTGATGGGTTTGTTATCGTTATTCCTATTAAAATAAGCGTTAGAAAATAGAACCCCCCACCACCACCATCGCAAAAAGAATAGAATAGAATAGTTGGGAACTTACACAGCCCTGATTTTCCTTAATGTATTATTCGGAATGTCTTTTGCAAAAATCCACTTAATAGTGAAGAGACCGCGCCATCTGGATTGTTCCGTCCATATGTTTAGATTATTGGTCTTGACATCGTATCTAACAGGACTGGTCATCTCCGCAACACCACAAAAATGTCCTGAACCATTGACACTAAACAACAGGACAACTTTGGGTAATTGACAAGTTCTGTGAAGATCGGGATGGGATTTGACAAATTTGGCATAGTCCGAATCGTGTATCTCCTTGAATGCCTTGTTTAGCCGCTTGTTGCCCAAATCGGTAGAGGCCCAGACGTTATGGACAAAGGCGCTCTGGACATCGCGCTCGTTGTAGGATTTGATGACAAAGAAACGGGACCCGATGGGGACACCGTAGTCTTGTGGGTCCAACACCGGTGACAGAGGGCCCGCTGGCGACACAGACATGGGCACAGGGAGCTTCCAGCAGGCATTACTCGAGCCATTGGGTCCATTGGGCCCAATGGGCCCATTGGGGCCTGTGCTACGAGTCGTGGTGGTGGTGGTGGCGATGGCGTTTCCGGGGGAACGAGAGGTGGTGAGAGCCCAGTGCGACTGCTGCTTGGAACAGCTGGAGCTTGCAAGAGAGTACATGGCAGAGACCTCGCTGGAGGTGACGGACCAGATGGACTTGCTGAGCGAGAAGGGCGCGCTGGCATGGACATGGGCATGTTGAGAGGACGGTGGCGACAGCTGGGGGGTCATTACATTGGTGGTGTAATGAGCGGGCCCTAGCCCAACGGTCAGGGAGTTGTTGAGCAGCGACGAGGAGCACGAGGACGACGAGGACGACGAGCAAGAGGACGAGCAAGAGGACAGAGGTTTGTGGTTTCTGGAATTGGTGTCCTCGGGGCACTCGTCGAGCAGGCCGGAGGGAATCACGTCGAAGGACTCGAGCAGTTTGTAATGGTCGATGGGCGAACCCTTGTTGTTGCCATGTTCGGTGCAGGAGGAGGAAGATGGGCCACGGGGGACGGAAAAGTCTCCATTCTTGTCCATGTCAACCAGGAGGACTTGCGTGTTGATGGCGTACATAGCAGGCGGGGAGAAGGCAGAAGCAGCAAGTCGAGGCCCGTGGCGAAAGAAGAAAGGGAGGTGTGAGAGAAAGAGAAGTTGGAGGGCCAAGGAGAGGAAGAAACGAAAAAGATTTCGGCGGAGGTGAATTTTTTTGAATTTCCCTTGCAAGCGGCCTGTGGAAAATGCACGCTGCCCGTTCGGGAAAGCGCAGGCATGCAGCGTGTTGCAGTATAACTGATGCGCGCGCGGCCCAATGAGGCAAAAAGAGTCTTGTCTTTTTGCTACGACTTTGCTCAAGAGTAGAGCAGAAGGTTGCTTTCTGGAGGGTTGTGAAAAGGTTGGAGCAGAGGGGAGGTGGTAGCAACAAGGGGTGGTTCGATATATCTGCTGTTTTTACAAATATATCAGGAGAAACCAGCAAGGTGGCAAGCTACACACTTATGCTGAGGTATGCTTTTGATGGTTTTATCATGTTGTTTGGGGTGGGTTTTTTGTAACAAAACCAGTGCTGGGGCAAGCACATACCAACATATTTAAGATTCCAACTTTGTTAAATGCAATTCTTGCCTCCCAATCTCCTACATACTTATCTGTGGGCTTTTTTCCCGATGTTTGCTAATGAGGGAGAAAATGTGCATGATTCTTACAAGATCAGGACATCAGGACCAAGGGGCAACATAAAGAGCTCCATAAACATAGTCTATTTTGTATCTATATATAAGGGGAGCTGGCGTTTTATCTAGAGTAATACGGAACCCCCCAGCGGATTAACAAAACCAGACCTCCAAAAAAATGAAGTTTTCAATTAGTATTGCCACGGCTCTGCTTTGGCCAGTAGCCGCTGTAATTGGTGCCAGTGTTGAAGAACCTCACTCTTTTAATCCCGACACGGAGATGATCGTCATGTGTGATGAGAATGACACCAAGGGAGAATGCTGTTTTGTCAGTGAGGACATGCTACTCCAATACTTGGGCGGACTTCCTGATTTGACCACGAACCAGGAGGATTTAATCTTGGAGAAGCAAGATATGGGAGGTAAGAAGGATGCCATGAAGGAGAAGAAGAAGCAGGCCATGTTGAAGAAGAAGATGCTTTTGAAGAAGAAGAAGGCTTTGTTGCTGGCCAAGTTGAAGAAACTGATGGCTATGAAAAACTCCCTTTTACAAAAGAAGAAGAAGATGATTCTTTCCGGATTTGCCAAACTTTTCAAGAAAAAGATGACAATGGTTAAAAAGAAGTTTATGCTTCTCAAGGTTTTGATGAAGAAGAAGTTTTGGTTGATGAAGAAGCCCAAGGGAGGAGAGAGAAATTTGAAGGAGGAAACGGGCAAAAACTTTCAAATTTGTCCTGCTTTGAAGAATGAAAATGATTTGATTTCCTACGATGAGGAGGACTATAGCTATATTGATCCCGAACTGTACGCCATGGTGGACAGAGAAACCTACTACGACATTGACACTGACAGCTATCTGGACCCAGTTGCCTATGGCCCCAACGTTTACTTTGACTATGTCCAGGGCCTTGACGGCGTTGCTCTTGCTGACGAACTGGTTCCCGAGTATGCTGACTACTACTACTACTATGGAGAGGACGACTACGGGCTCACTGAATCCCAGCTCCTGGATGAGTTTTACCGTGACTTTTACGCTCCCGCGGAGTACGACGATGAGTACTACTATCAAGACTCGGAGACCGCCTAGGTAGATAATACTTTATACTGTTCGTTAGTTCTTTTTTAGTTTTTGTCAATCGCGTTTAGCCTTTTTGCTGTTTCATTGTTTAAACAACGTTGGGTCTCACGTGCACAATCCGCGAGGTCTCAGTCGTGCTCACGTTTACCGCGGTTAGCGTATATCGGGGCACTGACTGCACGTGGGCGGCAGCCTGCCATTGTGCGGGAGGCTTCATCTTGCACCGGGAGCCCGTTTCTCCTTCCTTCCCCCAAGATTAGAACCCTTTTGAGAGCACCTTTTTCCGCCATGTTGTTCGGAGTCAAGCTCGAAAAGGAGATGTACACTCCTTGGAAAGACCACTATCTTGCGTACGACCGGCTCAAGGCCCTGCTCAAGGAGTCCAGCAGGGAGACGTGGGCCGACAACGACGAGACCAGGTTCACTGAGGCCCTGGACGCCGAGTTGGAAAAAGTTTACGGGTTCCAAAGTGCACACTACAAGGACATTTCAGACAGAATTGCGGTTTTGGAGAAGAAGATTGATGACGAATCTGCCAATATTGCGGATTTGGATTTGAAACAGTTTGAACATGATATTGAAGAAACCCTCAGCCGTGCGCAAGAACTGGACAATTTTAGCAGACTCAACTTTACCGGGTTTGTCAAAATTGTTAAAAAGCATGATCGTTTACATCCTAGGTTTAGCTCCGTTAAAGCATTGTTGGCCGTTCGGTTGAAGGAATTGCCCTTCCACTCTGAAGATTACTCGCCTCTTCTATACAGGTATGGTTTTTGCTTTTTGGTTGCTCTATCCCCCCACAATGACCAGTAGGGCCAATTTGCCGTTTGGTTTAGATGACATTGACGTTGACGTTGGCAGCAACATTACATTAGCATTAACATTAACATCAACATCAACATTTTTTATCTAGATTATCCTCGCTTTACTCGTTCTTGAGAGAAAACTTCATTTCTGGAAGCAAGAGCGCTTCTGCCAAATTGTCCTTGGTCAATGAAGAAACGGAGTTTAGCAGTTACAAATTTTGGATCCATCCAGATAATCTGATGGAGGTCAAGACGAGAATCCTTAGACATTTGCCCGTTTTGGTTTACAATTCAGTGGCAGAGGAACAAAACTCGGATCCCACCATCACTTCGGTCTACTTTGACAATTCAAACTTTGAACTCTACAACCAAAAGCTGTTGAAGAACGAATCTTCTCCCACTTTGAGACTTCGATGGTCCGGGAAAATCACGGAAAAGCCCGACATTGTGCTTGAGAAACGTATTGTTGATCGTTCGCAAACCAGCGAGGACGTTGTTGAAGAACGCCTAAAGTTGAAACAAAAGTACATTCAACCATTCCTCGATGGCACCTACTCGATGGAGAAAGACATACACAAGATGAAAGAGAGACATGCACAGGATAACGATATCAAGAATTACGAGAATACGGTAAAGAATCTCCAGGACTTTATCGGTGAGCACGAGTTGAGTCCTACTCTTCGTGTCGTGTACACCAGAACGGCCTTCCAAATGCCCGGTGATAACCGGGTGCGGATCATCATTGATTCGGATGTCATGTTCATCCGTGAGGACGACTTTGACGAGGAGAATCCGATCCGTGACCCGCACAATTGGCATCGTACAGACATTGACTCGGACATTGCAGACCCTTATTCTCTATTGCGAAAGAGTGAATATGCCAAGTTCCCACATGCAATCATGGAAATCAAGGTCAGGAACAAGCGCGGTGAGATCAGGGACACTATCACGCCAACCATCTCGAAAAGCCACGCGAGATGGGTCAATGAATTGACAGGTAGCCATTTGGTGAAAGAGGTGCCTAATTTTTCCAAGTTTATCCAGGGAGTGGCATCTTTGTACGGAGAACAGGACCGTCTCGACAACCTTCCCTTCTGGCTTCCAGATTTGGAGCTGGACATTCGACGGGATCCCAAGGAGGCATGGGAGGAGGAGAAGAACAGATTGAAGAAGCAGCAAGAGGAGGCTGTGATCATACGCAACCGGTCCTCTTCCATTCCTGCGCTGTCTCCCAAGAGAAAAGCGGTTCTCGGACAGCTTGCGAATCTGGAAGAGGCCGAGGCTGAAGAAGCAGAGCCCGTTGGCCCTCGTGGCAACGTGGATCTTGAAGATGCGCAGTCGAGCGACGAGGAAGAGGAGGACGAAGCCAACCACCAGCAGGAATCCATCGCCGAGACGTCGGGATCGCGATCGCAATCGCGAACCGCGCGGACAGGCAAGAAGAAGGGCCTGCGTCCGCAACTGAGCCTGCCGTTTTTCCGGGGCAAGGCGCCCGCGGACTCTGAAGAGGACGACGAGATCTTCCTGCCTCCCGGGGTGGTCAAGCCCAAGGTGCTGATCCGCCAGTCGGGGCCCGTGAAGGTGGAAGCCAAGGTCTGGCTGGCGAACGAGCGCACCTTCAACCGCTGGCTCAACGTGACGGCGCTGCTGTCGGTGCTGACCTTCACGCTGTACTCGTCCGTGTCGCAGTCGTACTCTGCCGGGCTGGCGACCTCGATCGCGTACCTCTACTTTGTGCTGACGCTGTTTGCCGGGGTCTGGGGCTACTATATCTACATGAAGCGTCTGAACCTGATCCGGCAGCGCAGCGGGAAGCACCTGGACGGCTCCTTTGGACCGCTGGTCGTCGCCATCACGATTCTGGCCTCGCTCGTCGTCAACTTTGTGTTCCGCTTCAAGCAGATCGTCGCTGGGCCCGAGCAGCTTCCTGGCGAGGGCCCGCACCGGCTGGTGCTCCAGGCCGTCTCGCGCCTCGTGGCGTAGGCCCGTGAGCTAAGCGTAAGCGTAAGCGTAGGCCAGTACTAAATACTATATCGACCCGTACTAAATCGAATCTGAATATACACGCACCTACGTAGTCGAATATCGCGAGGCTGGGTCTGCGGTGGAGCGTTCTGCCAGGGCTGCTGGTGCTGGTTCCAGTGCTGGTGCTGCTGGTGCTGGCGCTAAGGTTATCGCCAACCTCCTCGATAAACGATAAAACGCTAACCGCTGGGCCTGGCCAGGGATGACGGGTTCCAGAACCTCCCCAAAACGCCCACAGGCTTCTGATACAAGACCAACCGACCTGTAATTTAGCCTCCTGCTATTCTCAAATATATATATATATCGTGGTGCTCCTGTTCTCTTCCACCACCACCACCATGTCTTCTCTTCCGGCCATCGTTGCGCGGGACCCGGCCCAAGTCCCCAAGTCCTACTCTTCTCCCCATCACCGCCAGGACTCGGCGAATCCGTACTCCGTCGCCGCCCTGGACATCTGCCAGCCCCCAGAGCCCTCGTCCTCATCCCCGTTCTCGCAAGAACAGCCTCGCCAGCAGAGACACCTGCCCTCTAGCAAACGCTACGCACACAAAAGAGCACAGTCAGCTCAGCTGCACTCGTCTCAAAAGAACAAGCACCTCCTGCCCGTCCAGGTCCACATATCCTCATGTCCTCGGTATAACCACCACAAACGGTCCCAAACCGCAGCAGGCACAATCTTCGACTCACAGACACAGGCCCTGCCCCAGGGTTACACCCAGAAGCTGGATCTTGACCAGCCAACCTCGATTCCAATCGCTGCAGCCACCTCATTTTGGATAACGCTATGCGGCATCGTTTGGACCGTATTGCTCGGTCTAAAGCGCATAATGAGTACAATTTTCATCCGCTGTAATGGTATTGTTCGTCTCGCTGGGACAAGACAGAGCCGCCATGAGTTCAGCGAGACTGGCGGTAGAAGAGATCCCAACTTGCGGATCGACACAAGTGCAAGCGCAAGCGCAAGTGCAAGGCGCAAGAGGATATTGAGATCTGTGGATTGGGATCTGACAATTGACGACAGCGATTTGGATGAGCCTGCAGTTGTTACTGAGATCCCAGGAAGACTGCCTCTATACCAAGTGGACCGCCTGGACCGCCTGGAGTCGGCTCCCAAAGTGGTTAAGTTAAAACCAATGTCTGTCACCGACAGCGATAAGGAGTCCGTGTATCCTATTATTGAGCCTGAATGGGAAAATCCTCATGCTGGGCCTCCACAGGCACAATCCCATAGCGATGAAGACCACAAGGAAGATGGCAATAAAATAGAACGTTTTACGCAGCCAGAGTCCCCTGACAGAACAGATAGACGACCCGAGAGATCCAGACAGAGAAAAAGAAGGAATCGCGCGGTTAGTAGACTGGAACATAAAGAGTTGGAAAAAGTTCGCAAGATATGGAAGAATCCTGATCAGGACAAGGTGTTGATGGATTCCCACAAGATTGAAATCACCGTGGGAGACCTCGCAACTTTACAAGATGGGGCATGGTTAAACGACAACGTTATCGACTTTTATCTCGCCATGATCATGGAGCGTTCAGCCTCAGCCTCGGCCTCCTCGGCCTCAGCCTCTGGCACCAGCCCTGACTTGGCCCGAGTATTTTGTTTCACCACGCATTTCTATACCACTTTGGAGGAACGCGGATACGAAGCTGTTGCGAAATGGGCAGAGCGTGGGATGCTTGACATTTCCAAAATCGATTACATTTTCATCCCCATTAACCGCCACAGTGTTCATTGGTGTCTTGCCGTTGTGGATTTCAACAAACGTCAATTTGCCTTTTACGATTCCATGTCCAGTGGGAGACTCGTTGGTAAAGTGATACTTAAACAATTACAACAATTTATGGAAAAAGAGACTGCTAGACAATTATTACGAGAATCAGGATTGGAACATGAACAAGTAGTCCCCACAATGAACCTTGATTTTGATTTTGGTTACAAAACTTGGTCCGTTCTTGATAAAGTGACATGTCCACAACAAAATAACGATTCGGATTGTGGTGTTTTCACTTGTCAATTTGCAGAATCTCTTTCAAAAGGTCAACAACCTCGGTTTTCTCAATCCGATGTTTACAATATTCGTAGAAAAATGGTATATGAAGTTGTAAATGACATGTTGTTTTAAATATACACTCTTTCCCGAGTTTTGATTTTTGATATTCTTTGATTGTAACTTTACTACTACAAAACAAATGAAAAATTGAATGAGATATATGGAATGATACGATATATTTTGTAGAAAAGCTCAATCGTCTACAGCAATAACAAAATAGAAAAAAAAATAATTGATATAAAAAGACATTAAGAGAACTCTTTCTTGAGACGTTCAAAAGCACCCAAGAGCTATAAAAAAAAAAAAGGGCCACTGTTAGTTACACATTTACATAGAAGTATATCCATTATGCTTTCACTCACCCCTTTACTGGCAACAGGCAGATCAATATTTAAAGATGCCTCTGGAAGTGGCATTTTGGAAACTCGAGATGCAATAACCACTGGGTCAGTTTCAAGTATAATACCACTGTCCACTGTTTCATCAACTAAAAGTGCCACCGAGTCGTAATTTTCGAGTATCGTCCTCTTATCAATTGACCTTCTAGAAAAAAACACAAACAAATTAGTTTAACACTCCTCTTTTCCCCTTCTCTCGAATCATGTGCATTTCACTTACTTGAGCACAATCTCTAGAGCATCCCGTATACCCAACACTGTTGAATAAAGTATGCACTCGCTCTCTTCCAATCCTCCAACAACATAGACCAACACATCTGTAACCTCTTTATAAACAATGATCACATTCTCAAGTAGCACAACATCCGAATTCTGTTTATGTGTCTTTCCAAACAACGTCTTTTCAAATTGTTTTTGCAACTTTGGAGTTGAAAAAGGATTCAAAGCACCTGAATCTACACCACCTCCTTCAGTCAATGCCTTGCTTTCATGAGGAGGCTCATAGTACTTTGCAAAAAGACGATCGCCCTCATTGTCCAGTATCAGAACCGCTTTAACGGTGTAAAGGCTCAAGCTCGCGGTGGGCATTGAATTGAATTGAATCGATTTGATTTGGCTTTGGTGTCGTCTCTAAACAGTAGTGAGCTCAATCTTGACAGCTGGTCCCACACACACAAAAAATCACCATGGCAGGGTAACCCATAACACCCTTTTCAAAAATGGGATGGATGTTTGCTCCATCATCATCAAAACAAGAATCGCATCCAAGTCTCGCTTGCGAAATGAGCTCGAGCTCGGACTTTTACTTTTCGCTTCTGCGGATATCTGTTGCCCAGGTATGCGTTGTTGTTGGAATCAATGCTACTGATGATATTATATCTAACTGTTGGTGATCTAGATTCTACGGTCTACTGGAATTGACAAGTGCTCGCCTTCTCTCCTTGACATTATAACAGATTTATACATTCGACATTTGGAACTCCTAATTGAGAAATCTCAACGATATGCGGAGAATTCGGGGAAAATAGACGTATCGGTTTGTGATGTTGCACAGGCCATGGAAGACATTGGGCTTGTGAAACCGTGTGTTGTTGTGGATCCAAAGGATACCTCACCTTTGGGGGTCAAAGGTATGGAAAGCTTTGTGGAATGGTGTAAAGGGGAAATCCCCGAACGGTTGAAAGAGTTTGCTTTGATGGAAGTGGCAGAAAGTGATGATACTGCCACTGCCACTGCCACTGCTGCTGCCGCCGCTGTTGCTGCTGCTACTGGTGCTGCTGGGGGAGAAGGACAACAAAACGGTGTTTTGACAAATGGAGAAGATGCAACACGGGGGTCATTAAACGATTTAAATCCTATTCAAAATGCAATGGATTTACCTGATGAGAAGAAGAAACAACAACGGAGGAAACGACCACCGAGACAGGATTGGCTGACGCTTTTGATGAAGAGAAACCCCAATATCAACTTGGAACAACGGTTAAAGGATACAATTCTGGGTTCAAATGCTCACACATTGGGGGTTCATGAGGTTAAGATTATGGGCACAACACCTGAAGCACCGGTTTTCCCTTATCCTCAAAAATGAATCAAACAAACAAATTCACCTTATTCCATGCCCATTCCATTCCATTTTTTAATACGCTTTGTTTTGGTTTTATCATAAAAAGTACTGTGTATATTAGAAAGCCTTACGTTACGACATTTAACTTGCTCAATTTTTTTTTTTTTCTTTTTTTGGTACTGGTTTATATACCCATTCATCCACAATCATCATCAATATACAAAAATCATGATTTCGCAAAACACAAAAAGGACATACACAAGTATAAAAAGCGTCATAGGTTCATAATAATAATAATCATCATTAACAAATTCCATCATCCATCTTGTCCGTAAAATCGACAATGTACTTTGCCCTTTTGGATATCTTCCTTCCTTAGCCACTTCGCTTTAACAATTTTCTTCTCCCCAGGGAAAAGATCAAACCCATTATCCGAAAGTTCAACCATCTCCCGATCAACTACAAGTTGTACACCTTTTACAGGTTTGTCGGTTTCAAGACTAAGTTTTTCATGACCCATTAGTCGAACAGTCACATTTCGATCCGGGAAGAGACAATGCTTCAACGGTTGAGGCCAATCGCTGGCTTCTGCAATCGGGAAATGTGAAGAATCTCCAGAAATCCCATTCGTACCATTGCCTTGAGACTCCAAAGATAAAGATGCCAATGTTTGCGTTGTCCGTGGAACAATTGGTCCTGAATTAACCAATTTTGCATACACAACGTACTTGAAATGGGGGGATTGGTTCGTGTTCATCGGCACTGGGATTGAGATCCCCGACATGAGCTCGGTAACAGAATTCGGTGCCAAAATGGTTTCGCGAATGGGGAACTGAATACTCAAATCACCAGACTCAATTTCGTATATCTTGATTACCAATTGTCCACGAACAGCTTCCAAAGTTGAATTAACCCCCCAGAGATCAAAAGCATACCGCTCACCTTTATAATATCCATCTTCATTTCCATCAACAGCATTTGCGTTTACTCCATGTTCCTGTTCTCTAACAAATTTGTATCGTGCAAGTCCCAGTTGCACAGGCTCAAGCTCTCTTTTGATTCCAAAATATGCCAACTTTGGACTCTTGTAAAAATCAATTATTGACCAACTTGATCCAGGCCAACAATCGTTCAATTGCCATACAAGACATCCACCGGTGCGTCTGTCTCCATTATCTTTACCCCAGTTCCGCCTCCATACTCTGAAAGCATAACTTAGACAGTCGCTTTGCATCAACTGTGTGATATAAATCCAAGAATCCAGATCCATCCTCGTTAATTTGAAATTCTCCATCACATAAAGAGCCAACCTCCTCTCGGATCCAACCGCTTTGTTGTGCCATTCCAGAACCTCGCTCTGTGGATATAACTGTGACGGATCTGTTGTGAATTTTTGCACAGTCTTGAGGTTTGGGAACGCAAGCATGCCAAATTCGGAAATGAAACGACCCGCCAGCTTTGCCCAGTTCTGATACGGCTCCTGAGATCCGTGCCAGACATTCCACTGGTGAATGTCTCCAACCGATGGATCGTTTGACAGTTTCCCAGGTCCACTATAGGGCGAACCGCAACGATACGGAATCCCCGTGGTAAATTTGCTCACAAATGAAGGAAGTAGTTCCTCGTACAACTGTTTTGCGTAAAACTTGGAAGAGTCTTTCAATTTTAAACTCTCCATGAGCACGTAGTCCTCGTTATTACCGGCAAATACGACCAAAGAACAATGGTTTCTGAGCCTTTTCAATTGGTCTTCAACCTCCTTTTCCACGCTTTGTTGGAACCAGGGTAAGTTCGGGTATTGTCCACACGCAAACATAAAGTCCTGCCATACCATTATCCCGAGTCTATCGCATTCTTCATAAAACATGTCATCCTCCCACAAACCTCCACCCCAGACACGGATCATGTTCTGGTTCCCCTTTGCCGCGCGCTGGAGGAGCGTGGTATAATGGGACCCCGACAGCTCTGTTGTGAAGGAATGCGCAGGAATCCAATTCGAGCCTTGGGCAAAAATGGGCACGCCGTTGATCTTGAAATATAAAGAAGACCCCTGCTGATCCCCGATAAAGGCATCCTGGACCAATTCCACAGTCCTCACGCCAAACATCTGTCTCCTCGAATCCAGAACCTGGCCGCCCTGCACCACTCTCGCAACCACACAGTACCGCGGCTGGGCGCCGTGCGTGTGAGGGAACCAGAGCCTGGGGGTTTCGATCGTGAAGGAGGCATGGCAGGTAGCATTTTGCCCGTCAGCCTTCAACGTCTTCGTTTGTTCCTGCAGGAGAACATCCGTATCTGTGTCCGTACTTGACTCGTTGATCAGCAGGTCGTATTCCACTTGCACCTCCTGCCCGGGCGAAAACGCCAGCGTGCGGAAGCGAACTTCGACAGCAACATCTACTGTGGCGGTTTGCACGGGGTGCGGATCCTCGGACTCGACCGCGGGCTCTGAGACTTGGGATTTCACGTAAAAGTCCGTAATGCTGGCATGGTATCTGACGATTCTCAGGGGTCGATAAGGTCCACAGGTCATTAGCTTGGGGCCCCAGTCCCATCCATAGTGGTACTGGGCCTTTCTCACAAACAGTCTGCTCGATTCGCCGTTCCAGACCTCCAATTTGTCTTTCGCGTACTGTTTTTCCAGCCTGCGTCCTTCCGCCAATGCGCTGGTGAAAAGAATGCGGACAGAATTCATGCCTTTGATAACGTACGGCGTGATGTCGACACGGTGGATATGGAACATGTTGTTGTTCGTCAGAATTGGTTCGACATGCTCATTGATGAAAACTTTGGCAAACGTATCCAGTCCTTCAAACACAAGGTCTGTTGCGAAAGCCACACCTTCGTCGTCGTCATTGATGTAAAAGTTGCCCATGTACTCCCAGTCGGACTCTCCCACCCAAGCCACATCCTTCTCGTTCAAATCTTTGAAAGGATCGGCTATCGTGCCCTGCTCCACCAACTCCGGAAACACCTCCGACACAGGCGAGTGCGGATTGCGGCATTGGCGCCACTGTCCTGGCCCACCACTGTGAGAAGCAGTGACGCCAACGGTCCTTGCGTTCCGCTTCGCTGTGGCATTGGCATTGGCATTGCCGTTGCCGTTGACGTTTGGGTCTGCGGCCTGACGAAAGTACCAATTCGTAATGATCTCTTCCCGAGTTTCAAAGTCCATTGCAGCTACCATGAAAAGAAGAGGGAATAAAAACAGAGTAAAGAGGAGGTGAGGACTGTGGAGGCCTTATATTGGGAGAAAAGGGAGAGAGAGCGTGTGGGGTCGAAAAGGCGCCATCTCTTCTTTTTTCCAGCATAAATACAAATTGACAGGCGTCAGATATACAAGAAAAAGCACTAGAACCGCCAGACAAGGATCTCCCTTGTACGATCTATATGATACACTGCTCAAGCCGACCTGAAATGCTATAATAGTACACAAATGCAAAGATCTTCGCTAGAGAAGCCCGTCTTCAACGTCCTCGTCCCTGGCCGCCGTCCCCAGACTCACCTCCTCCACAGTTTTCACCAGCTCCTTCGTGGACTTGGCCACGTCAAACGCAATGCTTGCCAGCTCCTGCTTGAACGTCTTGTCCGCTGGCCCAGATCCCGCGGCGACCTTGGAGGCGGATAAATCCCACATCCGCTTCAAGCAGTCGGCCAATCCCTTGAGAACCCAGGACGCAGCGTCTTTCAGGTGTGCATTTTCCATTTGGTCCATCACCACTCCCGTCGCATCCACCATCTGGTTCACGATCACGAGCACTTGGTTGGACAGCCCGCGGAGCTCTTCCATCGTCGTGCCGCTGCTCTTCACCATTTCCAGCATCCGCTGAATCATGCCTATTGTGTTCACCGTCTGGTGCTCGAGGTACAGCAAAAGATCCGACACCGTATTGTCTGGGTCCTCAACATCGTAGTCCTCCACGTCAAACGCTTGCCCATTGTGCATCCGCTTGGGCGGTGGCATCGAGGACGGTGTCGACTGGTTTAGTGCTTTAATTGTGGACGTATTGCTCGACTGAGATTGCCTAAACCCACGTCTACTCTCATCATGCTGGTTAATCACAAACGACTGTAATTCACGCCCAGGCGCCGCCTTCTTGGGAGGAGTCGCCGTCGAGTCCTTTGATGAGATTAAATGGCGATGCTCGGCAACGTCTTTGAGGCGCCTGCTGGGGTTTCTTTTCGGGGTCGTGATCTTGCTCAGGTCCAATGGAGTGGCCGTCTCCTTTCTCGCTCTGCTGCCAATACCTGTGGAAAACGATCTGAGCCCGCTTTCAATGGGACTGCTGCTGCTGTCATTGGAATAGTGGTCTTGGCCTGTAAAAGAACTCTCAGAATCCGTGCTTGGGAGCCGTCGGGCCTGTGCATATGGGTCCCTGTCCCTGTTGTTCCTGGTCCCGGCTGCCCCATTGACAACGCTGAACGTGCGAAGTCCATTGTTCGCACCTCCATTTGATTTATCAGTCCGCTTTCGGAGATTCAATGGCGACTGTGGCCACATGTGGTCGCTGTTATTCATGTCGACTCCATTTTGACCTCCTAAAAGCCCTTCAGCAGCATCCCGAATCCTAACCATTTTGAGCAGCTCCACAACTGAAAAGGAGAGATCTGCGATAGCGGAATCAACTATAAAATAGGGAAGAACATCTTCACAAATGACGTGATACCGAGTAGACGTTATAAGATGATTGGCAGAGGCACTAACAAGAGATATCATATCTTTGAGAGCGGATGAATCGGCCACAACCGTAGGCGACAAATCAATGTCCTCCAGTATGCCTTTTGTTGCGAAAATTACATCGTTTAGTAGCGATAATATCTTGTCATTATTCGATATCCGTACCATTGCCAAATACTCTTCGACAGACACCTGAAATTTGACAAAATTTTGATTTGATACCAGTCCGTCATTAGACTTTAACGAGACTGTGTCGTTCAGCTTGGCGCCTAGTTGAAGTTCATTCACTTCATTCTGGTAAATCACATATCTAGTACCTCTATCCTTTTTGGAGCCCTTTAACTTTTCGTATCTGGTTCTCCAAGTTATTGCGTCGTTTTCAAGATCTTTAATCTTTTCCTTTACTGCTCCTGTGTTGCTTACATTTCTACTGGCAGTCGTTTGCAACTGTCCTTCTTCATAATCAGCCAGCTGACCGCTCAAAAGTTTAACCTTCTCCCGAAGAGAAGCAGACGCTTGTTTCTCTGTCTCATACTTTACTCTTAGCTCAGAGGTTTCCCTTCTCAGTTCTCCAATGTTGTCTGCTTGGCTGTGAATCTCATTAGACCGCTGGTTAGAAAACGATGCCAGCGCTTGAAGAGATTCATTTTCTTCCACCAACAGTTTATACTTTGATTTTATCTGCTTCAGTTCGGTTTCTACCGCTTGCTTCTCTGCAGTTATGGTCGAGACAGCATCGCTCGAAACATCACCGCCACCCCCTCCAAACTCTCTCGCCTGGACCAATTCTTGCCCCATCCTCGTGATGGTCTCCTTGTAGTCATCAATCTCTATCTCTAGGTCACCAACCCTATCATTCAGCAGTCGATTCTGTTCGCCTGTTTCATGTTCTTTTGCCAATAGCGCTTTGTGCTGGTCAAACAAGTCCTCGTATTTTAGTCTCCAATCTGAAGATGCCGAATGGTCATCTTGTAATCGTCCATTTCCATTTGAAGCTAATCGATTTTGTAAAACACTCTTCTCACCCTCAAGCGTTTCCACTTGCCTTTCCAGTTCTGTTATTTTGGAGTCCATCTTGCTGCCTTCTTCAAGAAGGATTTTAATTTCCCGATCCTTATCGCTCATGTTTAGTGTTCCTCTATCAGTCGTGCCCTTTGACAGATCAATAGGCAAAGTCGAGCTTCTTCGGTAGTTTGGTCGGTTACGCTCGTCCTGAAGCGGCATCATGTTACTGTGCTCTGAAGCATAGGCAGAATTGGGATAGACATCTGGCACACCTTGATGATGTTTAAAATCATCATAATCGCTTTCGTTGTCTTCACCGAGCCCTGACTGGGCAAAACTGGCATCGATCTTGTCTTGAAATGAGTTGCCAGGTGCTTGATTAGGTCTAGCACCTTTCAAATTCAAAGGAGGCGTTGATATATAGTTGTTGCTATTGTTGACTGTGTTTTCATCATCGTAATCTTCATCGTCTTCGTCGTCTTCGTCGTCCTCGTCTGAATCTCCAGCCAAAGTAGATTTTGTGGGCACAATTGTACTGGTCTGGAACCCGACTCCTTCTCCGCCATTCGAACCAGTCGTTGAAAGCGCGTCAGGGGGTTTACTGCCCTGATTCATCGGCTCTGGGACAGAATCAGACTCTACACGAACCTGGGGAACCGCATTTAGTCTGCTCTGAGACGAGTTTGGTTGTGTTATGCCTATATCTGGAACTCCAGCTCTGTCGGGCCTCTCTGGTGGGTTCCCCTGAGATAACTTTTGCGGAGGCATAGAAGGTGGTTTAGGCCCATCGGCACCGTCTCCTCCAATTCCAGAGGCGTGTGAATGGTTCTGTTCATTTCTCAGCTTGGGAACTCGTCGTGATATCTCTGAAGCAATGTCGGTGACGAGATCTTTGAATCTTGTAGAAGGGAGCGTAGACAACTTTTTTCTTGCCTGGTTTCTTTTGGGATGAAACCCCTCGACAGGTTGCAGATAGTCCATCTGATTCGACTCATCGATTCGTCGTCTGAGCTCATCATACACATCAGTGGAGAGCTCGCAAAATTGGGCCCTTGACAGTTTTAACAGCTTGTCTCGCGCCTTGGAGCTGGGTTTATGGGACTGCTGGGGTCCTTTACTCCCGAACGACACATTGAGGAACTGAGTAAGCGCCAAATGATGGGGCGTCAGAATCTGCTCTTCCTCCTTTGCGTCGATGTTGGGCGGCATCCGTAGCTGAGTGATCTCTGATGCCGAAACAAGTATATGGGTGGTGAAGGTGGAGCAAAGTGGAAGAGGGCGATGTGGTAGAAAAGCGAGAAAAACCGTGCGGCGCTCGCACAGGACGTGTTTTGGAAATCACTGGTCATTCAACTTACATCTTTCTTTTTTAGCTTTGCCTGTTTCGACCACTTTACTAGTATCTGTTAGCATCTGTTAGCATCTGCTAGCTGTCTCCCTTCTGCTCAGAAGGACCCCCCCATTTTGGGGTGTGAAACACGTTGACGCGCTTTTATATTTTTACCAGCAGGAGTCGTACATTTCTCAACTAAGACATTAATAAGGAATTAACAAAATTTTGTACAGTACAATCAAAAAAACACTACAGCTTGCCAGCAACCCGCCTAATAACTCTACGATGGCCCTCGCCGAATATAGTAATTTCACCTTCCTGCTCGAGTCTTCTTAGAGCTTCTCCAAGTTCCAAGTTCTCGATTTTGCTATTGGACTGTTCGTTAATCTTCTTCAAAACCTCTCCATATCTTGCACGTCCAGTTTCGGCAGATAGCGTCTCGATCACGTCCAAAAGCGCTTTTTGCAAGTCCAGTTTCATCTTGCGCTGTGCTAGAGAAGTGCCTGTTTGGACCAAATCCATATCAATACGTCCGGTAATTGGGTCCGTTGCGTAATCCTTTATAGCAGACCTGATCAGCCTGACGGCCTCCTTTACATCGTCAGCAGTCACAGTTTCTGAAAGCCGCATCTTTGCATGGGCCTCGGAGAGACGAATCATGCTTTCAAGCTGTCTGGTCGTTGCCGTAATACGGCGCTCTGAGGCTCTGATGTCCTCACCTAGCTTTCTCATGTCGACATATGCCTTGACAAGCTCGTCTTTTGCAAGCTGAGAAATCACAGGTTGACACTTTTGCTTCGCATACGAAATGTACATTGTCAAGAATTCAACAGGCAGAATCTCGTGCTGCGTAGCGCTCTCGGTGTGGTCCTCCAGATACATTGATGTGATGTGTCTTGCTAACATACGGTCGGAAGGCTCATCGACTTTATCAAGAACAAGGTATACAAGATCAAATCGTGATAGTAGTGTAGGCGGCAGATCGATGTTCTGTGTCACTGGCAACTCGGGGTTGTATTTAGAGCCAATTGGATTTGCAGAGGCCAGAATCGATGTCCGTGCGTTCAGCGTGGTGATTATGCCTGCTTTTGCAATAGATACGGTCTGCTGTTCCATAACTTCATGGAGTACAGATCTGGTCGAATCGGACATTTTGTCAAATTCGTCAATACAGCAGATACCACCATCAGATAGCACAAGCGCACCACTTTCCAAGACCAGTTGCTTTGTATCTGGGTCTTTAGTCACATAGGCAGTTAAACCCACAGCTGAAGAACCTTTTCCCGAAGTGTATATCCCTCGGGGAGCAATTTTATGGACGTATTGGAGGATTTGGGACTTTGAAGTGGAGGGATCACCACATAGTAAAACATTGATATCGCCTCTATACCGCGGCGCTCCGCCTTTTTGGAAAACTTTGTTTGTTCCGCCAAATAGTTGCAAGAGCAGGCCTTTCTTCACATCGTCCATTTCGTAGACACTAGGAGCCAAGGATCTAGCCAGTAATTCGTACAGGTCATCTCGCTCTGAGACTTGCTTTATCTTGGCCACGTCGTCCTCTGTGAGCTTTCTCAACTCCTCAACGTCCTTCTGCTGTTCCTGAGCAATTTCATCGTCTAGATCGACCGTTGAAACGTCGATCCCAAGACGCTTTTTATCAATCTTTTGGATATGTACAACGTCCAAATAAGTCTTGAACAGGTTTCTCAGAGTTCGCTGCATTCGGTTGACTCGAACAGGAACAGATCTGAAAATTCCAGTAACCTCGATCCGGTCACCAGCCCTACACGAATCCACCAGTTCATCGTAGACACAGAGAGAAACCGAATGGGGGGTTTGTCCATCTGGAACCAAGTCCGGCGTTTCTTGCAGTCTGATAACCTGCTTGTCTGCAAAACTGCACCTGTTGTGAATGATTTGCATTGAGTTATATTGACCACAGGCAGGTCTTGGACACCGTGTGGGCTCTGCAATAACTCCTCTATCGATCTCTACCTGGACCGTGTGGTCGCAAACGCTGCATTTGAAAAAAGCAACCTTCATATCGGGAATAACAGGTGTGGATCTGATCACCAGTCCTTTAACAGAGACGAGTTTGTCAATATCATTGGGGTTCAGCTCCCTCATACCACGCTTAGAATCAATGTTGAATGGTCGGCATTTGTAAATATTTGTTTCAATCTGTTCCAGCTCTTCTTCCTGAGTACTATTATTGTTGTTGGTATTGTTATTGTTGCTGCTGTTGTTATTATGATTGTTGTTGGTGTTGTTACTGTTACTGCCCTCGCCATCGACAACTAACGAAACCATACAATTTTTAATTGCCTGATCCATTATCGGGATGACTTCCTGTGGATAATTCTGTAACTGAAAAAAAAGTTTTTTGGTAGGTGGATAAGCTAACAAATTCCTTGTATCCAAATTCAGATTTGTTGTCCCCAGTTGTCTCATCTGATTCAGCATCTCAACGTACTCGAGGCTTTCGCCTTCTCCTTCAAAAACAGGTTCATCATCCATTTTCATTCTGTACTTGCGCTTAAAGTTCAGTAGGAAATCTCGAAACTGGTTCGAACATTCCTGGATGCTGACGTTTGTACCCCAGATGACCCGAACGGGCTCGTTTGGGTTTGCTTCAGAGGTCATTTCTCCAACAGTCATGGAGGCAGAGGCTGCATCACTGTGAACATTAGGACCTTCAGAAAAGAATCTGCGACGGGGGGTTGAAGAAACATCTCCAGGGTTGACATCTCCTCTTCTAAATCTCTGTCTCCCAGTCTCCGAGCCTGAGAGTGCACCTCGCTCAGATGATAATGTCGACCTGAGCTGACTTCCTGCAGATCTGGCCCGATCGGAAGACCGAGCAAAAGGAGCAGGAGATGAAGAGTACACAAGGGGAGATGACACTTCTATTTCAACAACAAACAATTAGTCAAAATGATACAACCACACACACTATACATATATGTCATACCATTTAGTCGAGATGTACCCGATGGACGAGGAGTGACTCCTTCAGAAGCCAGCTGAGAAGTGGGTGCTGGAGAGGATGCTGGGAAAAATAATGGTGAAGAAGCGATAGGAGATCGGTGCTGGGTAGCAGGAACCGAGCGTAGTCGAGACGTCTGCGAAGCAGTTGTTTCAGTTTGGTGGGAGTCCTGAGTCTCAGGGACACCCGAGCTTTGAGATTCATCTTCTGCAGGCATGGTGTGTTGCTTGTATCGATGGTTTTCGAGGGAAAGAACGGACTTTGGCAGTAATGAGAAAGAGGAAGAACTGGTTTGGAGAAGGTTGCCAACACCAAACGCGAAAACTTTTCCCAATCTGGAAATAAGCCACGCGTCGCGAAAACAATTATGTTACCCGGAGAACACGAACAAGAACTAGATCCTCAGACATTTTGGATATTTTGTCAGATTAATAAGCTGGAAGCAGATGCGGAAAATGGGAGTGAAGGGCTGGCACAAGAAACAATAAGGTATAATGTCTGTCAAAACAAGCGTCGACATCATACATATATAACATGCCCTTCTTCAAGATTAGATAGATCAGATTTTAGAACATACTAAAATTACAACTCCTTTCTTAATTTTTTTTACCCACCTTAACCTTGATACAGAAGAATTGGAACGGTAGTTACTGTTCTCAAGAAAGAATATTAATTCATCGTTTTAAGCCACTCTAGATTATTAGCAGTACAAGGCTATTCGGTACAGCCATACTTTTCTTCCAGCAGAAATGGCTCAGTATTTCAGAACCTCCACCCGATGACGTTTTTCTTTAAAAAGAATACTACAACGTCAGAGACTGGATGTCATGGTGTCAAGATACATAGTGCTTGATAGCGGTGGGAACATGGATTGGTTTAACTTTTGGGGGAGAATTCTCAATTAAGAAAGCTACCCGTTGTAACATAGTATCTAAGTCTACCTAAATCTTACCACGGAACAACTCAAATCATGCAAAATGTTCCGCTTTGCTATGTCTTCTAAGCAACCTGAAAAATCTATTGCACAAAAGCAAAAGCATATTTGTAGAATTAGCACTTAGCGTTTAAAATGGCGATAGTGAAGAATGAATCGCTCTAGCAGACCATATTATCATGCTCTCAATTGATTGCTTGAGTTTGGAAATTATTCGAGGTTTATTACGGTTGGAATATGCTGTTATTTCTTATATCTGTTAGAAACACCTCTGAAGAATTCAAAAGTTTAAGCTACATCGTTACATGTGTGAGCTACTAAACAAGAAATAGTTATAATAAGTTTTTTTGTTCTTAACTGACTCCTTTCTTGTAGTTCATCATTATTTTCTTTTTTTGCTTCCATTCTGAATTAAATACTGATTTATGGCATTGAAGTACTACAGAGAAGATAAACGTACAAAATGCCTAGTAGTTTCAACTTGAACAAAAACTAAATGACCACCTTCAAATAAACAAAATAGAGAATATTACTAAACATACTACGAGCATCGTTATGAGATGGCTACGAAAACTTCTAGTCAAACCATCTCTCAAGGTTAAGTTTTCTCTTAGATAGAGCGAAAGTTCAGCTCGCGTACAAAAGAAAACGCTTTGGGAGAAATGCTCCAACTGGTCCATAGAGAAAAAGTTAATTCCAGTGTATAAATATATAAGGAAAGTCTGTTCCCTTTCCCTTTTAATGTGCAAATTCTACTACCGGTATGTTTTCAAGACAACTTGCGTGAAATCCAGGAATCCCAAGATTGAATATTGGAACACAACACGCAGATTTGCTTATCCATTTTCTAAAGATAATAATAAAGAGCCTGCTCTATTGGAGACAGAGTATCCAACCAATGACAACATGATGGACTCAGATTCTTTGAGCTGGAGCAAAAAAAAACGGTAGTGTTTGAGTTTTAAGTATCAAATTTTGAAGATAACGTAGTTCACATGCGAGCTGATCACTTTCCATAACCTATCTTAATATAACAGACAATTAAAACACAACCACAATAAAACTCTACTCGATATTACCCTTATCTGAATCTCCAGACATTTCTACATCTTTTGTACAAGTCCGCGAATTATGACCAGTTTTCCCGCAAGTACGACATCGCCGAACAGCCACCGCAGCTCGCATCGACCGACCACCAGATTGCCTTGTTTCATGAGCTACCTGCTTATCCACCTCGTTCTAAGCTATAAAGTCTTGACCTTCTCCTACCGAAAGGACTCCTCCTAGCTGTATGCCTGTTTTTTGGCCCTCCGGCGCTTGCTAAGTCTCTCATTAGCCTCGTGAAGTGACTTGGTCTCAGCACGCAGGAGGGCCACCTGGTGCATCAAAGACTGAGTTCCTTTTACAATCTTGTCAACAGCTTCATCAATTGATTTTGAAGAGCTGCTCTGGTGTCGGGATATTCGATATTTGGTGTAGGCAGACTGTGAAGCGGCTTGTGGAAGGGTCTGTGTTGTCGAAGAGACCCAAGTTGTAGATATCCGCATGAGCCACACCATACTTGGCTCTCATATTCACCACAAGCCGAAACCACACGTTTATCGCATCTGGATCTTCGCATTTAGCCCTCTGGTAGCCGTATATGCGATTAAAGCGTGTCTTGAGCTCTGGTTGTCGCTTGACGAAGTGTGTAGCCCAGTACTTCCCGACGCGTCCGCGCGAGCAGGAGATTGGCCATATCTTCAACACTAGAGAGGTGGGGAAAAACTCCTCTGGTATCAACGTCAAGAATGAACTTGACTAGAGTCTCCTCTTCTATCTGGGTCAACCACATCGAATTGGCAGGAATATCAGCTGTTCCATTCATCCTAGTGTATAGTGTTGAATAGGGAACATGGTAGATCTGGGCAGCTTTCCGTATGCTGAGTTTTGTATCTTGTTTGATAGCCTGGATGGCAAGGAGGAGATTGGCTTCTTTAGAATTTGAATACATGTTGTGTGGCAGAAAAAAATTAATATTTAAATGAAGAGTTTGTAGAATTGTGGAAAGTGATCAGCTCGCTTGTATGATCAGCTCGCATGTGAACCACGTTAACGCTTTTCTATTGTCTTTTTTTTCAAAACCGCCAACAAGCTTTCAAGTGTGTGTTTTGTCTTGGCTGCATGGAGAACAATTTTTCAAACGAGTTCCTATCCGTTGAGAACTCTTTAATCAAATGAATTCAGAAGAGGAATTTCTCAAGCGAACTTTCGTTAGTTGCAGAAATGACAACGAAGGTTTTGCAGAATTCAGGGAATACTTGCTACTTGAACCCTATAATCCAATGCTTTTTTTGGCTTCATCCATTTGCAAAAATGTTCACTGAAGGCAATCTCATCAAGGATCTCAATCTCGCAATCCTAGCTACAAGAAGCACAAAGAGACTATTTTCCAGGACAGATATTACCAAAAGGACAACTGGTAAAGAGCCGGCAAGGGACATTCTTGTAGAGTTGCTTTCCGAGGCAGCCTTGAGTGTGAGTTTGCAAGATTAATTGTTCGCTACAAGTCAATTATGGATTGCAGCTTCACCCTTGCCGGCTCATTTCTAAAGTATTTCAACAGAAACCTGATTTAGAAATAGGTTCAGTTCAACATGACATTCATGAGATTTTGATCGTTTTCTTTCATTAGCTTTATTTAGAGTTAAGCAATGGCTGAGACAGTTGAAATTATTTAATCAGGGAAGCGTCATCAGCATAGGAGACAAGTAGAAATAGAGGAGATGATATTGAATCTGGCTGGGACTAGAAGTGAGATGAAAATGGATGCTTCTCAAAGTTTAACACATGTCAACTCAAAAGCGTCAACAGAAAAGATCTTCAAAGTTGAAGCGTAAGCTCTATTTCAATGGGCGAATTTCTCTCAAATACTAATTATTCAGGTTGTGCGGTTCCAACAAGCTTTTCATGAGCGAACCCCAAGGAAGAATAAGGTTATTGATGTTCTTGGATCTAAGCGAGAGAATGAAATCTTCCTCCTTCCCATAATCATCAGCTTCTGATCCCACAAAAAAGCCAAAAGTTTTATATTCTCTTGTTGATATTGCTGATCAAAAAGGGAGCTTTATCGGTTGGACATTACACGCCGCCTTTTGTGAGAAAAATGTTAACTGTTTTTGAGAAAAACTTACAAAGTGATGATGAAGCCACAGAAAATCGGGGCTAATTGAGACTAGCATAAAAGTAAGGGGAAGAGGAGTAAAACGATGTCTGATTGGCATGGTGCGAACTTTAAGACAGTTCAGTGGATGCTGATCTTAAAGTTGGGCCTTATGATACCGTGGCAAAGAAAAACACTCTGGCATCGTTCATGACAGGTACATGTTAGCTCTGGAAGAAAGCTAGGGGTCAATGATTCACACACATAGCTGCTGAATTGCTATAGAATAGGGATGTAATTACTTATATAGCCATAGACCGAGCTTACCTGGAATGGATATCACCCGAGTCCTAACAGTACACACTGGTATATATCAACAACAGAATCAAAACAGTTGTTGAAGTAGTCCAGATAGCGTATGTATCGATTCATATTACAGTCCTATTTATTGAACGTGCAATGTCTTTTGCTAGCACAGGACTCTTGGTGAGTTGTAATTTCCAGCGTTGTTTCTGATGACAACTGGTTTTTGGTCGCGAAGCCGCGATTAAAAGCAAGAGGATGTGAAATTCGTTTGTCGTGGTTTCCCAGACCATCCACCAAATACTCCTACAATTCTCAGCTAGATTATCTCTGACAGTCCAAGACATAACACAAATGCAAATACGCCAATTAGAGTTTCTTATTTTGAAACCTTTTTGATAGATGAGTGACAGAGTGAGACCCATAAAGCGCAAAGACAGTAAACATACTTGATAAAAATCCAAAATAACAAGATACACAAAAGAGCGCTTAGATTTCAAACACGTTGGTCTTGGTCTTGGCTCCATTCTTGGCCTTAGCAACATATGAAGAAGCGTGTCATCACCAGTTGAGGACAGATCAGGAATGAGAATGTTGACTGCAGCTTTTGAAGGATCGAACATAGTCTTCTGAGTTGCAAGAAATGTTTCTTCAAACAAAGCTTTCTCATCGTTTTAGGATTCGCCCAATATGTTGACATACAGACAAAAACTATAAAAACCCAGAGAACGCGGCGGTGTCAAAGAAGTGAAGCATTCTTGACCATAAAAATTAAAAAAAGAACCTTTACTATTATCAATCATTCGAATCTAAAGCTTGCACAACGAAAACAAAATGCACAAAAAAAAAAAAAAAAGGAAATCACTAGTTATTACACAAAATATTTCGCCCATAGCCAAGAAAGAATTAGTTTTAAGTTCAATTCCCAAGGCTCAAACTTTAGCTGGAATACCTCGTTGTGTTATTCATTGCGTTATAATACATCAGAAGAAGAAAGGGAGTCTTGCAAGTTTGGAGGTCGAGGACTACTAAGGCTCTTGCTGTGTCTTCTTCCCAAGGGCCTGGATGAAGAATGAAACTCTTTATTACTCTTTCGAAAGGATAGAGGTGCCATTAAACCATTTCCATTCTCAGAGTCAACTGTAGGTATCCCCAGTACATCTGGACTGGGTAAAGAGGTGGTTGTGACATTATTAGACATAGAACCTTCAGTTAACAAATTCGTTGCAGAATCTAAAGGTGACTCATTATTCTGGGGCTGGTTTGACAGACTGGTAGAGGAATCTGTAGTAATGAGAAGAGGAGGAATCAAAATCTTCTTTTCAGGTTGAAGCTGTGATATCACATGCTTTTCAATTCTTGGAGCTAAATGATGGCAATATTCAATTAAAAATTCAATGACGGATCTTGCCACCTCATACTCTTCAACGTTCATGTCATGATCTGGATGGCAGAAAATGCTAGGTTGAAAGACTGCGGCCAAATTACAGGCTGGCATTTTGTTCTGCTCGGAATGGGAGGCAAACATTGCGAGCATATCTAAAAGATACATCAGTAATTCTCTTGACCTATCAGGCATTGCCTTTATTAGCTTCTCATAATTGTTTAGCGCCATTTTTATATCTTGCTTAAGAAGGTTTTCCTTTGGCGGTTTGGTACTTTTTTTCTGTTCTGTTTTGACATCTTTGGGTGAAGAATTAGATTCTTTAATTTCGCATTCAGAGGATTCATTTTTTTCCAACAACCTATTCGCTTCTGTTGACTTGGACTGATCCACCAAGTCTTGAGAGCTGGAACGTTTTTCATTCTTTTCAATTTCCTTTTCTTCTACTGAAGAGGAATTATTATTTTCTTCAGATGGTGTTGCCTCTGGGTCTCCAATTTCTTTGCTTGAATTGCTATTATTCTCATGATCAGCCTCTGTATTTTCTTTGGCATTTTCTGTACCACAATCATTTGAATTTACTGTTGATTTTGCCTCGTTATTTCCATTTCCATTTCCATTTCCATTTCCATTTCCATTTTCGGTGGTGGTCGTTTTATTAGTGGTAGCTGATGGTACTGGGGTCTGGGATTGAGAGATCGGCACTGAAGTGATAGCACTGGAATCTGGGTTGTGAGAGGATTCATCAACTTGAGACTTGACGAGTAGATTTGCCCGCTTCTTCAAGTACTTTCTGATAGCTGGACGCTCCAACAAGGGTGCACGAAACTGGTCATACATTGCTAGTGGTATAATTGGCTCTGGTAGCTGGTTAAGATACCTTCGAACAAGCGATGCTACGTCAATAGTGGTATACCCATCCCAATCCAAAGATTTTCCATAAGAAGGAGGAGAGCTAAAAACGTATTGTAACTCTTTGATTCTTTTAACAGATCCAGCAAGTCTGAATATGCCCTTAACGTCTAAACCGTTTGCTTTTAAAAACACCCCACATTTGGCAACAACTATAGGGATTTTCCCATATCTGTACTCGACACCTTCTGGAGTGGTGGATATAATGTTTGCACTGGCAATTTGTATAGCTTGCTCGAGTGGTGCTCCAAAGATTTCTGAATCACCATATTTGCGTGCAGTTTGAAGGACATAATCATCACGTTGTAGTCGCAACTTTTCAAAAGATGTGCTAATGACATTATTCGAAGATTTTGTTTTCCGATCGAGGGTTGGACGTCTTCTAGGAGGGGATAAGGAAGTTCCGTTCGCAGAACTCTTGGGAGACCGGTTAGTAGCTCCGTCTCTCTTTTTGAATTGTGACCACCAAGCGGACAAAGACTTGGAAGGTGAATTTCCAGGCTCCGAGGCCATTTTTTTAACAGCAGGTCGTCAAATAACCAATTAATTAATCAAAATAAAGAAGCCAGATAAAGAAAAAACACACAAAAATGAACTGAAGCGAAAGTAGAGTGAACAAGAAAGTGTCTGGAGAAGAGCAAGTAGGAAAGAGAGAGAGAAACAGGGAGATGGCTACAGAGCGGATGAGGTGTACGGGTGTTGAGAGGCTGGGCGCGGCTGGGAGCTGCGGCAGGGTCCAAGACAGGCATGAGATAGCTCTTCTCTTCTTCTCTCGAAGGGGCTGAGCCAGCAATGATCAGGATCAAGGAGTGTGGCAAAAATGGGTATAGGCCCGGGTTAGAGGTGGTGTCGGATAAAGAGCGAACTTGGCAACGGCTTGCGCCGTGGCGTCATGTAGGGGGTACATACCAATGTTCTTTGCTTCTTGGGAAATGTTCAGCTTCGTCACGAAAAGAGAGGCCATGGTGCATCGTCATTTCTGGGTGGACGGTGACAGGTGCTGCTGTTTCGGAATGACCATGGTTGAGTTGAGCTGAGCTGAGGATGGCAGCTGAACATAAATGTCATGAGCTCAAGGGTTGTCACTCTGTGAGCCTATGAAACGACGATTTCCCTTGAATCAGACAGATGATAAGAGCTGTCAGCCCCAGCATTGCGGTTCTTGTATCTGTTCCTATGAGTTAGGTTTGGCATTGGGTGAAACGACAAGCTTATGCTTAATTTAAAATCCAGTAACATATTATTTTGATCGTTGTTTTAATGACAGTATATTGGGGGGATGATAACAGAAATCAGCGAGAGCATGACAACAAACGCTTCGCAATCATGAACAAGTTTGCTAGAATCGAAATTCGTTTCTTCTTTCTTTTTCTACAATTGAGAGGCAAGTACAGTTTTGCTCATACTTTGGGTTGCTGTTACTTCTGAAGTTTAAAAGTGCTACCACCACCACCACCACCACCACCCATTCAATCCATTCACTTGCCGAGAGCACAATACAAATGCTGGGGATCTATAGCGGTTCTTACCATTCATTAATTGTTTCAAAAGCGGCTAAAATGGTACAATATATATATATGCAAGAAAAAAAAACTAGCTATGTAAAGGTTGTCATCAGTCATGAATAAAAACCAGCTCTATGTACAATCAATCATATTGTATAAATAAAACAAACAAACAAACAAATAAATAAATAAATAAATAATTAACCATACAAAATAAAAACAATAAAAACGTAGAGAAAATGATGCTTTGTATTCTCCATAGAGAGGTTAAAAAAGATAAAAAAAAACCAAAAAAACACAAAGACCAAACAAAAAAAATCAAGTTAAGCAATCTCTTCTTGTTTAACAGTCCTATTTTGAATCAAGCCATGGTCATTTGTATCCCTTTCCATTGCTTCCATTTTCTTCAACAGCTTGCTTCTTGAATGACGAGTTTCATGTCCTCCAACGCTACTCCGGCGTCGTCTCTTGGAACTCAAATTCATGTTGTTATCAACTTTTAACGAGTCCGTGTCTTTTGATGAAACAACAACAACTGGGGTATCATCTTTAAAGATATTGTAAGAATAGGAACCGGGATCACTGATGCTCCGATTGGTTGTATCCCAACCCAGGGGTAAGACAATGTTCAAGTCTTTCAGTTTTTGCCTCATTAGAAACTCACGTCTGCCTGTTATGAGTTCCGCATGCTCCAACTCCGCAATTTTGGATTCGTATAAATCATTTACCAACTCCAGTTCACTTATTCGTGTTTTTAAAAGTTGAATCTCTTCTTTGCTGGATTCCTTAATATTGCTTGATGGATTTGGAAGAAGGATGGAAGGGGCAGGAATCAGCGGCAAGGGCTTTCTCTTCGAGCCTGACAAGAGTTTTTCATTAGTACCGACACGATTACAATCATCATCATCAAGTCTGGAATCGTTCCCATTGAGAAGAGTGGTGCAATTATGGGGTCTATTAGGTTGTGTATGGGTTAGTCTGTCATTGCTTAGATTTATCGAATGCAACGAGGATGACAATGAGAGAGAAAATTGGGGTCCAAAGCTGGGGGAGGAAGCAGATATGGAGGTTATGGTCTGTTGAGACGACGAGTCCCCGTGGCTTGCACCTGTAGTTGATGATGACGCCAAAGGGGGTTCTTCTGTCGTTATTTCGCACTTTGATTTTCCTCCTACAGCAACTAGATCTTCTCTTGGCTTTTGGTCAATATCATTTGTCTTTCTTGTAATTTTTAAAGGCACAACACCGTGGGGTTCTTGTCTCGTGTCACTGTTTTGTTGTTGGCAGGTAAGAAACGGTGACGAAGGTTGTTGGTCTGCGGATATCGAATGCAATTGATCCAAAACCGTGGGCACATTTCTGGTGGAGGCCAGAGGCCACGCTGGTGAGCTTTTGTTACCCACTAATGTTGTCGTTGATGGGGCGCTGGTACTAGTAGTCGTATTACTACCAGAAGGAAAAGAAAGAGATGGAGCCGTGGAGGCGAGAAGCAAGGGGCTGGTGATGCCTGAAAAAGGTTGATTTTGCAGCTTTGACGACGAATTTTGAGCACTGCGAGTAGCGCTTCGAACATTAGATTCATGATCATGATCATGATCATGATGAATGGACGAGAGTAATGGAGGAGTGTTATTTGCAGCCCAGCTGAGTGCGGATAGACTGTTATTGGCTTGGGACAGAGGAGAAGATCGCTCTCCTCGAATGTGGGAATTACCATTTAGGAATGGGCGAACGGGAGGGAATACGACAGAGGCATGGTTTGATACCAGTTTTGGTGAGTCAAGGATGCTTGAAGAGGATGGAGAGGACGAGAGCGAGGAGCAAGAGGCCGAGTTTCTGTTGAGACTGAGGATCGAGACACTTTTTTTGTTGCTGGAGGTGTTTAAATTTAAATCCATATCTCCAGAGACCAAGCCGGAGTCGACAACCTCTATCAAAGAAGACAAACGGAAAGCATTTGGACTGGTTGCATCTGGAACCCTATTAGTTGCAACAGGATCCTTGCTTTCGGACGGTTTGTTCTGCTGGGCTCTGCTCTTTCGTTTCCGTTTATCTTTGGTCTTTTCCTTCTGGTCGTTTTTGGAGGAGGCTGCTGAGGTTACGACATTTGCTGAATCTGATGTTTTGGAGCAGGAAGTGGTGGTGGTCGTTCCTCCCTTTTTGTGCTTTGTCCGATTTCTCGATTTTATGACGTCAGTTTTCAGGCTGATTGGACGAGGTCTTCCATGGAGCTTGAGAAAGAGTCCGCAGGCATTACAGAGGACATTTCCATGATCATCGCGTCTCCAGAGTGGGGTTGTTGAAGTTTTACAGTTTTGACACACTGGGGTGCTGGGATCTGAAAATTCTGGTGTTGGTGGAGTAACACCACCACGATTATTGTGGGTATCTGTTGATTTCATTGGCTTTGCAGAAGAGGCAGGGAAACCGGGCGAGTCAGGAAGAAGATTTAAAGAGGAGGAGCTTAAGGATTGGGTACGGATTTGGTCCGATTCATCGTGGTTGAGATTGAGATTGAGATTGAGATTGAGGTGGTGGGTGGAGACCAGCTGGTGTTGTTGATTGTGATTACGGCGATAGCGATCTCCCACTTTATCAGCAGACACAAGGGATCGATCGGGAGCAGGGGCCATAGAGGAGTTGCATCCGTCTTTTACAATGGGCTGGCGGGTTTGTAATGGTGGAGAGTTCATTAGATAGAGGTCGAGGACAGAAGATAGGGTGGTGGATGCAAGGAAAAGAGAGAGTAGAATGATTTGATAAGAGATTGTTAGTATGGGCGGACTTGTGATTGAAAAATTTTGGGGGTGGTTGTTAGGTTATGGGCAGGACCTTATTTGTCTGCTGGGCCTGGCGATAAGGACCAGGACCAGCACCAGGACCAGCACCAGCAGCTCCATCAGCACCAGCTACAGTCCCCATGAGATCTGGATCTGGATCTGGATCTGGATCTGGATCTGGACGCGAGCAGCCCTACCGTTTGGCTGGAGAGGGCCCTGGCGCGGGACTCAGTCAAAGACTACTTGGTTCTACGTCTAACAATCGATCGCCAGGCAGCCCAAGAGCAGAAGACCCTCGCTCTGCCGGCTCTCTGCCAGCTCTCTGCCAGCTTCTCTTGGGTGTATCGACTTCCTCGCGAACTGCCCCTAGTACCAGGGTCCCAGGGTCCCGGGGTCCCAGGACCCAGGACCCAGGACCCAAGAGCTCTTGCCCGCCAGAGCTTTATCAGCGCCAGACCCTCGCTCTTTCGTACCGCGGCTTCGATTGCCTCCACTTAGTACGTGAGCGGCACGTGCCGCTCACGTGCCGGGCCTTCCTCGCGGCGACTTTCACATGCCAATCTGGGGGTCCTCCACCACCTTTTGGGACCTTTTTGACCTTTTTGACCTTTGGGACCACTCCATCTGCTCTCACCACCACCCCTTCCATCCTCCATCAGCCGGAATGAACACCTTCGTGGTCGCCCGTCACGCCTCGCGGCTGGACTCCGTGGACCCGTCCTGGTCCAGCCGGTCGCTTACTCCCTACGACTCGCCTCTGTCACCCGATGGCATGTCCCAGGCCTCTTCCATGGGAAAGGCCCTTGCCGCTCTCCTCGCCAACAGATCGGCCCCAGACAGGGCCAAACAGCGCCTCAGAGTGCTGATACACTCGTCCCCCTACCTGCGTTGCGCCCAGACGGCCTACTTCATGGCCTCGTCGCTCATCCACTACTCGTCCGCCGCCACCAACGTGGAAATAAAGCTGGACGCGGTCCTGGGCGAATGGCTCTGTCCCAGCTACTTCAAATCATACCAACCTCCCCCTGACGACAACTCGGCCTCTATCGCCGCGTCCTCCATGCAATGGCTGCTGGACAAGCACCAGGCTGACCTTCTGACGGCCTCCAGATCCGAACAACGATTTGGCCCCACCTTTAGATCCCGGTCGAATTCCACCCCTTCTACTCCCAATATTGCTGCTGCTGCTACTGCTGCTGCTGCCACCTCCTCCTTATCAACAAAGCATCCCCAGCGCCTCAAGATTGATACGTTTTGGAACCTGCAGAGTTTTGGCTCTGCGGGCCAGTATGGCGAGCCCTGGGCTGAAATGCAGGCGCGGTATGTGGCTGGCCTGGACCAGCTGGAATCGTTCTACTCAAATACAGACCCCGAGACAATAGTCATTCTGGTGACACACGGTGCTGGCTGCAATGCCCTGGTCGGAGGCATGGCCAGACAGCCTGTTTTCACAGAGTTCAAAATGGCCTCGCTGTCCATCGCCAGCAGAGACCACCATGCTCTGCCCTGGTCCTTTTCGATCCTGGGCGCCCTGCCTTCCACTCTAGCGCTTAATAATTACTCCCTGCCAAACAGAAAAGACCCGATACACAGAAATGCCTCTTTGGCTTCCTCCAGATCGGCTTCTCCTGGTACAGAACTCATCAATGTCAACAGCAGAAATAGCGCTGCAGGCTTGTCTCCCATGCTTTCAAATACTTCGGTATTTACGGACTATGCAGATGTCGAGGAACACTCAAAATACCAACAACTAGGCAATTGGAAGCAGTACATAGACACTGCCGATTGCGATCTGGTTGGATCGACCCATACTGCTGTTTTAACTCCAACTAGCACTCCAGGCACTGCAACCCCTTCAACAGCCGTCACTCCCAGCTCTCCCTCTGTTTCTAGCCCTGACTATCTCCCACAGCTGGCATCTCCAAATCCAAATCCAAATGGAATTGACGAAACAAACTCAATCAGTGAGCTATCATTTTCCCCAACTTCGCCACAGCTACATCCTTCGAAATTCCCAACACGCGTTTCTTCCCATATCTTGAACTTTGGACATTCATCTTCAGTCTCATCAACTCCGTCTCCAACCTTGTCTGCCAGTTTACCCCTTGGTTGGTCTGAAAAAACTCACAATTCATTATCTCCTTCATATACCCACTCCCGTTCACCCAAGAACATTCAATTGAATTTCGATTATGCTTACAAAGAACAGCCAGAGTCAGAAATCCTTAGAAAGAGAAGTAGCTCCATTGTGAAATCTGTCATCGGCAACACTCATCCTCAGAACTATCCAGGTCTGAAATTGCTAACATCTTTGGACTCAACCTCCAAGTTGTATCCCTATGCTGTCGTGAGGAATGGTAAGAATGCCCAGTCTCGTGCTGAATCTAAAGCGCTAAACAGACGGCCATATCTTAGCAGTTCACGAGAAAGGGAACCTTCTTGGTTTGGATCCAATGTTTAACCTTGGTTTCCATTTCAAAACTTGAGCATCATTCATATAATGATTTTTTTTCATGTCAATTATAATTTTTGCCTTAAAGGAAACTGTTTTATTGTTGTTTTTGGTATGCATTTTATTGGGAGAAACTTTTTGCTATATAAACTTATAGCAACTATACAGTGTTGCTGTTGATAAGGAAGAAGAAACCTTTTGATTTTTGTTTTTCCTTCGAATATTTATTTAATTAATACCGTTTAACTATGCGCTGCACTATAGAATCGATTTGAACCATGGCTTTGAACATTCTCACTAGCAGCTGGCTATAAAAACCAATCTCTTGTTCTTTAATTGATCTACTGTTTACTTATATATGGCATAACCAAAATATATTTGTTTTATTGAAGAATTGCAAACCGATTCATGATTCCAACTAGAACAAAACTAAAAGGCAAAATACTCAGTTGTAGTTAACTCAAGAATTGGTTTCTCCTATAAAGCAATTTTGATAGTTATAAAAAGTTATGCAAGCTGTTCTTCTTTATTTAGAAATCATCAAAGTATAGTTAAGCACCCCTTTTTTTTGCAACAAATAAAGCATAAAGAATTGTCAAAAGTAATATAAAATAAAATAGATGAAAAAGGCACAAAAGGAAGAGAAAAATCATAATTCTCTATCTTTTTTACATGTCATAATTAATTCCAACTTTGGGTCCCAGCTTATTCAATCAACCATCCATTGTAATGATAAGTTCTCCAAGTAGTTTAGGTATCCAAAAATGGAGAACGTTCAGAAATGACTCTGGATTTGGTTTTATTTTGAGAATCAAGTACTGATGTGAACCGCTCTTTTTCCTTCTCCTTCTCCCTTTGCCTTTGACGATGATGTTGCTTGCCGCTATGCTGTTGTGTATGACGAGATTTGAAAAACATACGCGCTGCAAATGGTGCAAATGATCTTGCAGAGGATAATGGTTGCTGCTCATTAACATGAACCTTTTCTTTATCCTTCTTTTCCTGTTTATTTCCCGATTCTTCTCGTTCCAGGCCCTTCTTTGCTACTGCCTCTGTTTGCCGTGTGCTTGACCGTTCGCTTGATACGTTGTTCTCGCTAACCTTTAAAATTTCAATGCTGGGTGGTCTGGACCCATTCTGATTTTTACCTGCTTCCCTTACTAAAGATAATTGAGCCCGTTGTAGAGTTCTCTGGTGGTGGCTATCTGAATTGGCTGTGGCAGCAGTTGCCGAGGATGACAAGGACAGACTCGATCTGGAAGCAGAATGAGAAGAATCCGATAGCGAATCCATCGATTCCAAAGATGCAGACGCAATAGAATTGCAGAGATTTAACCTTGAAGTTGTCTTGGGGATTGAAAAGTTAGTGCTAGGTTTGCCTTGCTTGCCCTTATGCTTTGAAGGAGAAGAAGCAGAAACAGTAATTTCGGGGTTGGCATCTGAAAAAGAAGTGATTGTTGATAAGGGCATGCATTTGGAAACTGTTGATGGAGAACCCTGGATCACGCCGAGCCTGGGCGTCAGAGCATGCTTGTAATGGCTATTGCACATTCCAGAAGACGAGGATGGAGGAGCAGGAAGCGACCAGGATGGTTCTTGTTTGGAGGTCTTTTGTTCTTTTTCTTTCTCTAAAGGTGGATCGTTGGTACCAGATCCATTATTCCCACTGAGCATTTTGAGCACTTTGTCCTGAGTCATTGGTCTCCTTCGGACCTGAGACGATGTTGTTGCTGAAGTAGAACCAGTCCGGGGCTTTTTGCTATGCTCTGCGGCGTTTAAAGAAGACCGAATGCTGCCCATTCTAAGCTCAATGTCTTTGGCATGTGCAATGATTCCATGAAGAGCAATCATACTGTTTGATGTTGGCATCCGGACCAAGCCTCCGTAGGAAGAAGAGTCAAACGTTCCCTTTTCCTGATCTTTCCGTAGAATCTCTTGACTATCGCTCTTGACTCTCCTAGACTTGACAGAGCTTCTTTGTAAATCCTGTTCACCAGGTGGTCCAAAACTCTGCTTTCTTTTGCTCGAAAACTCGTCTATAATCTTAAGTCGGTCATCTTCGCTCTTTGCTAGTTTGTTTCTTGTCACTTCGAGCTCTTCTGTGGTATCCCTAAGTTCATCCTTTAGTCTCTGTATCGTTTCTGCATTGTCGTTGAGTGCTTGGTTTTTAGTGATCAGTTCAGATTCAGCCAACGAGATCTCCTCCAGTGCATTGTTATACTTGTTCTCCAAGTCCTGCAGTGTTGACTGAGCGATTCTATATTGTTTGTGTTCAGTGTTAGAGTTTAAAGCAAACCAACTGTAAATTTGTGAGAATAATCCACCGTTTCCGTTTGGGTGGGCGGTGATCCTGCCCTGGCTGGAACATACCGTTCGTGCTGTTCTAGATCATCGTTGGTGATTTCAACATCCCGAAGCCGCTCTTTGGCAATGTGAAGAGCCTCTTTCAACTTTCGAGCTTCCAACTGTGAGGACAGTTGAAACTTGCTCAGTTCCTGTTGTGCGCCGACAAACTTGATCTAGATTTTACAAAGTAAATAAAGTTAGAGACCATCAACATCAAACATCAACAGTGAAGAGAGTGCAGAGGCCAAAAACCATCCAAAAACAAAACGACATACTCTCCACTGGTCAGCGTCCTTGACTGCGGTTTTCCATTTGGATTCGAGAACAGAGTACCGGCGTTCCGAGTCGATAAGCTCGTTTTCCAATTCTTGCTCCAGCTCCCTCGAAGAAAGTTGAAACTCTGACAGCTCTGATTCCAGCAGTGCTATTTGCCGAATGGCCTGGTCGTAGCGGGACTCTGAGTCTGACGACGACGACTCCGAGCCGTCGTACTCAAAAATGGCCTGGGCGGGCCATTGCCGGTCCAGGGGCGTCATTGCAGCCAGCGTTGTTGTCATTTGGAGCGCACGGGAGAGAGAGAGAGCAGAGAAGATGGAACCGGACCCCAATGGGCAGACACAAACATCGATGTTTACCTTTCCCGCGCAGCCGCGGCGACCACACACCCACACACCCCTAGGCTTCACCTTCTCGCTGCACAGCTCTTCTTCACCAGACCAGCCAGCAATGTCGTCCACTCCAGCACCGTCCTCCTCCAGCCAGCCCCTGGGCAGCTCCGGGGGAGTCGACGGCGGCCTCACCAACACAAAGATCCCCGGCGTGTCTGCAGGCACGCGAAACCCCGACTTCAACAACGGCGGCCAGGACGAGCAAATGATTGTGCCCCGAGACGTGCGGTTGCTACATCTGATATTTGCCTCGCTCGGCATCACCTCGTACCAGGACCACGTTCCTCTGCAACTGATGGACTTTGCCTACAGATACACCTATGGCGTCTTGCAAGATGCCGTGCAATACCACGACCACGCGGCGTCCGGACACACATCCAACACAGCGCTCACGATAGACGACGTCAGGCTGGCGATAGCAGCAAGGACAAACTACCAATTCAAGCCTGCTCCTCCCAAAGAGCTACTGCTCGAGATAGCCGAGGAACGGAATAAGAAGCCTCTGCCACAGGTGCCTGCCGGCTGGGGCATACGGCTCCCGCCGGAAAAGTACTGCTTGACGTCCAAAGACTGGTACGTTGGCGAGGAGGAGGAAGAGCTAAAGGTGAGTCCCTGATCTCCGGTACCCTCTACCAGGTACCCTCTGGTACCCTCTGTTTCTGGTCTTTTCCACTAACCTTCGTATAGGAAACGGACCGCGTGCCGATGGAGGAGTGAGCGAGGGCGGGTAATGCCGCTCGCTAGGTGTGTCCAGCTGGCCAGCTCGCTTCACGGGCAGTTTAGTTTAGAAATAGGTACTTAAAACTGCTGGAGAATCATGGTTCAGGGCAGCAGCCACGCAGCCGGAGGAGGCTCTATGCCCGAGTGAGTAGTCGTTGGGCTGTTGCTTGGCGTCATGGCGTCTCCATTGTCGAGTCTAACACGATAGTCGCTTCTGTTTCGCAGAGTCCTGGAGCGTGTAATTGAAGAGTCCTTGTCTGCTCGAACTGGTTCTCTCCAGATGTTTCGAGAGCTAGGTCCTCCAGATCAGATAAACCTTGTAAAGAAGAGTAAGAGCTCGGGGAAAGAAGTGAGTATTTCTGCCCGCGAGCTGAGTGTGATGGTGGTGCTAACAGTGAATTGAAACCGTTGAACCAAGACCGGCACATATCTCTACATTCTCGGAGTCGACATTTCCAGTTCCGCTTCGATAGCAGCGTACTTGAACACTCTGACAAACGATCTCGGAGAAACCCAGCTCTGGTTCGACAAGCAAAAACATTGGAAAGTTCAATTGGCTGTGTTTAGCACTTTCAACGCCTTTACGAAATGCGATGTCCGCGTCCACGTCAACATCCCCGGATCCGTAGATTCCTACCTCATCGACTCGGTCAGAAATGAAAAGCACAAGACGATATCGGAAAGAATTTGGCTGGAGACTTATATGAGCGGAATGTTAAGGGCTTTGCTCTATTCAGATGATGATATAATGTCCTCTTCTTACTTGAGCCCCGAGTGTAAGAAACTGAGCCCGTTTGAATCTAAATCAAATGCCCTACTGTTTCTAGAAGCCTTTGAAAAGCTGTTCTTTGATGGAATGGAAGTAGGCGTGTCCTCTACCGTGCAGTCCCCCACTATTGTTTCAAATTATCTCGTAGATGGGTTTTTAAAACTTGTTTCAATCACGGGAGTGTATAAAGAAGCCTTACAAGTATTGGAAAGACTAAGGGAAAAGGAAGAGTCGGTGGTGTATCTAATTGCAAAGCTCCATTTCCTTCAAAACGAAGAAGTGAAAGCAGCGAGAATTCTGTATGAAGGAATTAAGAGAAACAACCTCGACTCAAACCTGTTGCGTCTACAGGCCGAATTTTGTCTTGAAAAGGGGAAACTGGATTTTGCCCTTTATTGTGCTCGATGGGCTGTGGAGGCTTCTCCCTCTGAGTTTGAGCCTTGGGAGATTTTAATCAAAGTCTACACTGCAAGGGCCCAATATGAGGAAGCGTTGGTTACATTGAACTCATGTCCCATGTTTGCCCACCGTGAAAAGTTCACCATGCCCAAACCGGCATCAGGAACGACTACTGTGGGCTCGGCTGGAACAGACCCCCAAAAGCACTTACCAATACCAAAAAGTGGTGTTCTCCCAGAGCTCATAAACACCAAGTTGATCGAAGAAAGGAGAAAGGGCAGCGTTGATCCATTTCTTTTAAACTTGTCTGCTGTTGGGTTAAAGTCCACTTTCGCAAGGACGTATGAGCTCCTTGCCCAAATTGCAATCAATACTGGATGGGATGCTTTGCTAAAACACAGAGCATCCGTTTTTGTAATGGAGGAAGAGTATCGTAAGGAGAAGAAAAATGGAGCTATGGCTTCGTCAGTGTCTGTTGCTGTTGTCCCGCCGCCGGTTGAAGATAACGATACAAAAGTAAATGAAGCCGTGCAATTAGAGACAAATGCAGGTTCTTCCACGATCCCGCCAACAGTGGCAAAGGTAGTCTCGACCAAGACCACAGTGGCGGTGACGGCTCCTCCATCATCGACTTCAGAACAGTTCCGAACGAAAAGACTCTGCGAAAGATGGCTCGACAACCTATTCATGGTTCTCTATGAAGACTTGAGAGTTTACACGTTCTGGCAAGCCGAATTTTTACATTACGGATCCCAACAGTTAAAATATGAGCGTTCACCTCAGGAGTGGGAATTACTGGGTCTTGTATCTCAAAGACTAAAATACAATAGAGATGCAAAGTATGCGTTTGAGCAAAGTCTGAAGCATTCGTTTTCTCTCAAATCAGCTGTTCACCTTGTAGACTGTTGTATTTTGGAGAAGAAACAGTTACAATCGCAGCTTTTCCCAAATGCCGCATCCAAGAATGAAGCACAGGCTGCAAGACCAAATCATCATCAGAGCATTCTTTTAAAAATTGCCGATCTGAACTCTCAGATTCTTGACCAACTCGTGAAAATTACTTCTTGGAATCACCGTTGGTACAGTGACTTTTCTCCGTTTATAATCAAAACATTAAAAACACTGGTTTCTGAAGAAGGTATCACAAAACTGCGAAATACAATAAGCGCTACTTACTCGATAACGGGAATGGGGGGCGACCTGAATGGAAACGGCAGCAGTATGGGTAATGGAAACAAGACAAAAGATCCCTCATATCAATACGGAAATGGCATTGAAGAATTGATGAACAAGTCTTTAGATTTTCTTCAACTTTACAATGCTCCGGGGTCCGAAACCGAGTAATTAGGGTTACTATTGTGCTATTGAATTTGCTGTGTGTTTTATTCTAATTGTTTTTTTTTTCTTCCCCTTACTACTGTTTTCAAAAGGGTTGTAAGTGCTACCAATTCTTTTTCCTATCCCGTAGAATGAATCTGTATAAAGACTAAAAATTGGGAATTACAGTACCCAAGTTGTTCGTTTCCGCGATTTTCAAAATTTCAGAAGCAACACAGAGATCCATTGTACAAAGACCTACACATTTCGAGAGAACAATACCCTCGTCAGATGCAAATTTTAATCCATTTTGCTTTTGTTCCCAAAGATTGCTTATTGGAAGCAAGTTTGACTGGGAAACGTTGTACTGGATAATTTCTCCGGCTTCGGCGCATACATGTTCCACAGAGTCAACGAGGATCTTCCCGTTATGCTGCAATATCCGATCAATCAAAGGTTTATCAACCTCGACCATTTCTGGCTTGTAGCTCCCAATAAGACCAATGAAAAGGTCCCCGGAGTTTCTATTAAGAAACTCTGAGTGGATTACAGGGCTTGTAGAGGGCGTGCAACCGTATAGAACGCTGCTTCTTCCAATGGCCTCAGAAATTGCATTTTGATCTGTGGGATCCAGTGCAATAAAATCAATTTCTGGAAATTCTCGTCCCAGTTTGTCTGCCAGCGCAGAGGCGCTTTGCGAAGTCGGAGAATGCCCGCAGATGTTCACCACTTTGAACTTTCGTGGGTAAAGCTTGAGCGTGAGCCAGACGTGCCAAAAGCCCTGCTTCCGCGTACCAAACACCGTGATCTCCTCTTTTCCCGCCTCCGGAGACGAACCTGAAGAGCCCTTACACTTTGTAAGAGCGAGACTGGTTGCGAGAGCCGTCCGAAAGGCCGTCAAAGTTTCAGCGTTCAAGAGACCCTTGGGCGTCCCGTCAAGTTCGTCCACCACCAAGACAGCACCTTTAAACCCTGATCTGGAACCCGTCAAGACTTTCAACCCGATGCTCTCCCCCATGCCTGCCATGAACAAATGGGTGGCATGTTCGGTCTGTGTGACAATTCTTGGCGGCACCAGGCTTGTATCTTTGGTGTAGGCGGCAAGGCTCTGGGCAAGTGCGAGCTGGAATTGAGCGATTTGTGAGTCGGAGAGAGACTTGAGGAAAGTTTCGATCTGGGATTCGCTAAGGACTCGCATGATGTGACTTCTTTTGGATTTCCCTGGTGCTCAAGTTGCAGAAGATAGAAGAGGTGGGGAGGAAGATCGATTTCATTCTTTTTCCCTGTGGAAGGTATTGTGAACTGACTGCGCTGACAAGACACCATCTCCAGTTTTTCATGTTGAACATATACCCTGAAGAAGAGCCAACTTTCAGAATTCCACCATCTCGTCCGTCTCTTTTCACACGCCTCCAGATATGTTCAGCCAGCGCCGTTCTCGCCAAAGGAGCTCGTATCATCTTACCCGCGGCGTATTTAAATTAGAAAAGGCTCCTCGCCTGCAAAGGCAGGGGTTATGTCTGGCTTCATCAGGAGCCAAAGTTGAGCCACGCTTTTATTAATCCATATGTGCTGTGATAGGCTTTCTTATCTTGTATTTTATTGTCCCCAATTCCTGGAAATTATCTTCTCTGCATCATCTTCATCATCTTTTTCTTTCTCACTTTGCTAAACCACCGACTCAAAGCATAATGACCATGCTTCTGGACAATGGTTCAAACACTGGGACAGCCTCGGAAAGGCCCCAGCACCCACATTCGCCTTCGCCACGGCCTGATCCTCCATGTTCCGCCTCTCCCCATCACTCAGATGGTCATCTCATGCATTCATTAGATCTGGAAGATGGCGATGAGGCGCTCCAGTACCTCAAAGCTGTTGAGACAACTTCCCATTGTGCTTCAGGCTGTGAAGAAGCCCCTGTGCCAGTTGATGCCAAAGCAGACCGTAAACTGGCACGGAAGATAGACATGTATCTGATCCCAATAATGTGTCTGCTCTATTCTTGCCAATTCATGGACAAAAACACAAACTCTTACGCTTCCATCATGGGACTCAGAGAAGATCTTAACATGAAGGGAAACCAGTATAACTGGACAGGGACCTCTTTCTACCTCGGTTATCTTGTCTTTGAATACCCAGCCTGCCGTATGCTTCAAAGACTGCCTGTTGTAAAGACATTGGTTTCATTTTTCATAGTCTGGGGTATCGTGGTGTGCCTTTTTGCGACGACAAATTATCCTGGATTTATCTTTCTCAGAGTAGCTCTGGGGATGCTAGAGGCTGCCGTGACGCCAGCTTTTGTTCTAATAACGGCACAATGGTACAAAAAGGAGGAAATGTTTCTACGGACTTCAATATGGTTCGCGTTTAACGGGTTTGGAACAATACTGGGCAGCTCAATTGCTTACGGCTTTGCTACCCATCAAGAGAGTTATGCCTCTTCTATTGCCGCTTGGCGGCTTCTTTTCATAACTGTTGGTTGCATTACCATCTTCCTTGGAATTGTCACTTTTCTACATCTACCAGATGTGCCTACAAAAGCATGGTTCCTAAACGAAGAGGAGAAGAAACAGGTAGTTGAGCGAATCCGCTCGAACAACCAAGGCTTTGGAAACAAAATCTTTAAAAAGTATCAGTTTCTGGAGGCATTTAAGGACGCCAGGACATATATTCTCTTTGTTGAAGGAGTAGCCGTTTGCATTCCAAATGGTGGAATTTCTAATTTTAGATCCATCCTGCTAAAAGAAGATTTTGGCTTCACCACAAACAAAGCGCTGCTCATGGGAATGCCTGTTGGTGCTGTTGAACTTGTTGGATGCATTTTACTTGGAGCTCTCAATTTGTATATTGAGCAGACCATGTTTATCGCCATCTTCGCCCTGACATTAGCAGAGCTATCTACCTGTCTCTTAGCTTGGGCGCCTACGAAAACCGGCCGTTTGACCGGCCTTTACTTAATGGGCATAACCCCGGTGGGCATAATATGTCTCCTATCAACAGTTTCTTCCAATGTTGCGGGGCATACGAAAAAAACCACGGTGAATGCAGTCTATCTAATTGGATACTGCACTGGAAACCTCATTGGGCCTCAAACATTCCATCATAGAGAAGCTCCTCATTATACCGGCGCAAAGACCATTCTTGTTGTGTGCTATGCAGTTTGTCTTGTGGGGCTGGGCCTGTTGTATTGGGTCAACAAGACAGAAAACGATAGGAGAGATGCTCTTGCAGTGGAAAACGGGGGTCAGGACCTGATTCCAGAAAGTTTAACAGGGATAAAAGATTTGGAGTTTGCAGACTTGACAGATTTTGAAAATCCAAGGTTCAGGTATACCCTATGAGTAAAATTGTGAATTCTGAGCATTGATTTGTGGTATTAATGGTCTTTTTTTTTTTTTTTTGGTATTAATAATGTATCTTTGTATCGGTTTTGTTTCCTTTGTGAAGTTTTCTTTGTACAGCACAGTTTTATTGTATTGAATCGTAGGCTACTGTCTCCATTGAGATACAAAATACAGGTTCACACTTTTTTCATGAGAATGTTTTACTAATGTACAACAACGAAAACCTTTAAAGCTCTTATACAAAGAATCCAGCAACATACTTATACATGCTGCTTCTAAAATATTGTCTTTTAAATGGATTACCATACGATGATGAAGAAAAAAGCGGAGAGAATAATGGGGAGAAAAATACAACATATATAAACAAATATTATCAATCAATCTTAAAAATAAAAAAATACGATAAAAGTCTTGTGAGTTCGTAATGTCTACAGGGTGTTCAAACAATGTGCTGCAGTCTGGCACTCTAGATTGCGGGTGGTCTTGATGCTATCTTTGGAACAGAATATTCTCAACCGAATTATTCTCCAAAAGGCCAAAACAAGTCTCGTTTAACATTAGACCCTCGTTCCACTCTTGTTTTAAAGCCCCTTGCCTTTCAAACAAGAACTCTATGTTGGGATGTAGATTGGATATTATATCGATTGGGGATGTCTTGTTAGTTTGATTTAACAATTGGTAAGAGTTAGCCTGGCCAAATGCATATGGATGGGGTTCAAGTGGTGCTTGGAGAATAGAGGATGGCGGTGGATGTGCAGCTGACAAGTGTTGAGCCACAGAAGCAGGACTCAGCAATGGCTGGGGGCCTGAGGGAAACTGGTCCGCTTGGGTTTGAAGAGGATAGTCAGGCGGGATAACAGACGGGTCTGGAGGAGGAACAAAAGTATTCTGATTGTGAAGTATAGGGTTCATTGGATACTGGGGATGCATTTGGGGTGGGCCATTCGAAGAAGGAACAAGAGGAGGAGGAAGAACTTGCTGTTGCTGATACTGAGCATTTTCATATTGAACAGGGGTCGTTCGAGGAGTAACAGAATTATCTTGTTGAGCAGGAGATACTTGCGTTGAGGTAGACATATTGGTGATACCATTCTCCAGCGCTACATGGACTCCGGGGAACCTTTGGTGTTGTAACCTGCTTTGATATATTTGTGATCGTTTGGTTACATCTCGTAGGGTTAAAATCATATCTGTTCCATGTCTGGTATGAACAGACCTATCGGAGATGAATTGTAAAATCTCAATAGCACTATTGAGTAGACTCTCGCACTGCTCTGAAGGATTAATCAAGGAGTTTAAAATGAGAATGAAAGCTGCTGTATGACACACATTGTAATCCAGATAGCCATAGATTGAAAGATATTTTTTATCTTTCATGTATAACAGTAGAGAAACTATGACAGACGCCGAATCATAGCAGTACCGACTCATCTTATTGGCCAGTTGATGAGTCGGAGTGTTCGACTCGGGTACCATTCCTTGGCTTTTCATGGAGTTGAATGCTTTAACCTGTTCATGAACAAAGTACAACATGAACGGCCGACCAACAGATATTCTTGCGATAAAAAAAGACAGGTGGATGTGAGCCACCCCCCTGAAATGTTTTTCAGGTGCCTTCAAACTGTCAACCTCAACGTCTGGTGGTAAAGACGACTTCCATTTGTCCAAGTCGTCCATTAGTTCTTGTAATTTTTGTGAAGGAAGTAAACCCTTTGTTTTAGCATCTTTCCACGTTCCAAATATTTTGTTGCTTATTAAAGCCAGCGTAATCGCTGCTCTTTGGCAATTTATCGAAGGCTGTCTGTCAAAATCATCTAGTTCAGGTAGCGGTTGAGGCAAATCTGTGGTGATGTCAGTAGTGGAAAGGCCATCTGGTAGACCAAGTGATATGGAAATTTTCCTAAAAAAAATGTTAGCTTGAAGCACAGGCAAAAGGCAAGTCTAGGAATAATTCTTACCTTTCCATAGTATAAAGAGCCCAAAACAATCTATTTCGAATCTCTATCGTCCTTGAATCTAGTTTCCCGGTTGCGATTCGTTGGTGCATGCCATTTGTAATAGCAGCTTTCATAGCAATTCCCAGATATAGATATGGAGACTCCTTTGCTTGTGTCGATGTCAAAAACAGAGCCATAAGAAATACCGACTGAACAGTTTCAATTCCACAATGCGTAATTACATCAGGCAGTAATTTTCTTGCAGCATGGAAAAATCTGACTCCTGGATGTTTCCATGACTCTGGCCGCTGATTGATATTAGCCTCTTTCACAATCGATGCCATTTCCGGATGCCGAATATAAACGAAAAGGCTGCCCAACGCCAAGACCCCCAGCAAGAGGCATAGAAACCCACAGTCCTTTTCAGTACAATTCTCCGGGTTCGCATACAACTGTTCAACCCTTTCATGAAAATTACTGGAACTAAAGTAGTAATAGTTGTTCCCTTCATAAACAGTATAAAATGTGTTGATAAGATAAAGAGAAATCTCTTTTGCAGGAAGTTCATTCAGTATCATCTTGATATTTGCCTCAATATCAATTTCATCCACTTTCTTGGTGTCATTTGTTTCAAAAAGCTTCCCCATTCGAAAACTTCCCATATTAGTAAACTTTTCACTAAGAAATGAAAATTATCTCTTCTCACCTGTTTATAACTTCCTTTTTCTTCGTTCTCCTCTCCTATAATTATTTGCCCCAAGCGTAGTAGAAGACTATTGACCGAGTCATCACCTTCATAATGTGTCTGCGAATTGTGAGTTAACAGCAAGGAGCTTCCGAAATCTGTCCCTGGAAGAACATTGTTCCCGTCAGTTTCGTCATCGGTTGTTGTCAAATTCTTACATGAGCTCGAACTGCCCATAGATCCTGAACCTGCTTCTCCTGTTATACTTGTATTTTTGACACTCGCAGGAGAACTAGAAGAAGCCAAAGCGATACTGGCCGCTTCGCCTGAAAGTTCTTCCGCTTTGTTTTTCAGGGATGAGATTCCAAGATCAAGATCTGGAAATTTACTCCGCACAATCCGCTCCAAATATTTGAGCCTCTGGATATTTTCATGAACTTCTCTGTCACTATAATTGATTTAGCAAAAACATGCATCAAGATCGACCTTCCTATTAGTATCACGGTAAACACTATGAATGACCTTTTCGGATGGCGCTGAGATTTGCTCACCTCATAGTAGACCTGGGAATATTTTCAAAAATACATTGCACTCCTTTGTCAATACATCTCTGGCATGGGTCGCCTCCAAGGCACTTCAACTTTTGTCGCCGACATTCGAGACATCTTGTTGTTGGTTCAAAGCTAATGTTTAGTGGTGCTTGGTCTCAAACCCAAACCTTCTTTTGAGAGACACTCACGCTACATTGCGACGAAGACGCTTTTCTTCTGGAACAGTCGGCCTCTTTCTTTTCTTCTTAGGCGGCATCGTGGGATTATCGTGAGAAGCATTGGTAGCCATGATCGAGTCACTCTTAGCGTCTTCTGACATTGATATCAGAGACAGAGGAAAAGTGGTGTGGGAGTAATCAATTGGGCGCCCAGATCTAAATCTGGATCTTGACAATACACGTGATCGCGATCGATATGGGAGCAAAAACCAGAAAGTGTCAAAAACCAAGAATTCTTGTCTTCTGTGTCGATAGTAATGGGTGGTTTGAAGTTCGTTTCGGGGAATTATAGGGAGATGCCGGTCAGGGGTTGCTATAAAGGAAACGATGCTGTATTGAGCCGAATCGATCATAAATAATCAGCTCGAATTGTTCCGTTGGATAATTAACAAGTTATATCTGACTAAAAGGATCCAAGAAACTCAAAAAGGCACAATACTAATCCCAGTTCCAATAAAATACTAGTACAAAAATGACCATCTCAGTCTAATGCTTTTGAAACAGCTTCGCCGACCTTTAAAGCCCATTCCCAGTTAGAGTCATTTGCTATTTCAATAGTTCCATCTGAGTTAAACTGCCTATACTGTCTTTCATTTGTTGTCCCCCAATTCGGGATTTCATTTTTCACCCATTGCGAAAGAGGCTTAAGCCAGGCTACGAAAAATGGCTTTTCTTCCTCTAGAATCCCCATAGAGGCAAGATAAAACCAAACCGGCGAGTCCCCAGCGTGCGGAACCAATTGATCAGGTGGCTCAATTTCATCAAAAAACTTTGGTCTATATCCAATTCGGTAACGATGAAGTCTGTCGATGGGCACTCCGCCTTTTACGAGCCCATTCACAAAGATACGACTTGAAACATAAACCTGCATGTCGGAGACGATTGTTCCAAACAGCTCCTTGATTTTTGCAGAGTAAACGTGAGGATTCGACTTAAATTCATCTGGAACTTGGGGATAAAGATGGACAAGTGCATCAACTACACGTTCTGGGTAGTAGTTGTGGAGTTGGTTTTCCAAATCGCTTGCCGATTTTGGTGGATTGGTGTTCGCATATATGGAGTGTTCATTCACTACTTCGCCAATTAAAATTGTAATTTTTGAATGATTGACTTTGGCTCCGAACTCCCCCGAGTATATGTCTTTGAAGAGTGATTGGCAAACAAAGGTATCATCCGTGCATGCTCTAAAGGTATGAAGCTTGAGGTCCGGAATCTTTTCAACCAAATTTTCAAACGAGATTGCTCGAAGCTTTTGGAGCTTTTCTTTTGAGGGTGTATCTCTTGGGATTCCAAAAGCCTCGGCCAGTAATTCAAATTGTTCTTGGCTTTCCTTCTGATCCTTAGGTTGTATCGCCAAGCCATTTGAAATCAATTGAACTCTTTTGATTATCTGCCGAACCTCGGGATGGTACATCTCATAAGCTAGTTGGAATATGGATGAATAGGAACCTACAACAGGTTAGCTGATGGTAACTTATCAAACAAAATCTTGAAATTGCTTACCAGCACTGATACCACCAATTCCAATATTGTTCTTGTCTCCTCCAAAGTGTTCAATATTCTGGTACGTCCATTCTAGCGCCAGACGTTGATCCCAAAACCCAAAGTTGGAGCTTTTTGAGTCTTCTTCCAAAAGCTGACTTCCAGCAAGAAACCCAAACAGATTTAGTCTATATCCGCAAGCCACAACTATACACTTTACGGGGCCTTCAAATAACAAATCTTGTGGGTCTGCCCAGCGGTACTGATGTGGGGTTCCAACCTGGAGAAATCCACCATGAATATAGAACATAACAGCCCAGCCTTCCTCTGGTTTTTCGGATTCGTCGCCGGGAACCCATATGTTCAAGAACAGACAGTCCTCATCGAATTTGTTTTCCAAGTTTGGAGGCGCATTCGGGCGGTTGTTATATTTAGGTTGTGGGCAGCAAGTTTTGAACTGAGTATAATCGCCGTCATAATTATGGCCTGGTGGTAGTGGCTGAGGAAGTCGCCATCTTAGAGATCCCACTGGCGGTTGAGCATAGCGGACTCCAGCAAAGCGCGTGCATTTGATCTTTTTGGACTCTTCATCCAAAATGCTTAAGCCTCTAAATGAGCCTAATGAGGGTATTCTAAGTGTACGAGCTTTTGATTCCTTGATAATGGGAGGTAGAAACATTGAGTGCGCTTGAATGGCCTGTTCTATGATATTGAGCTTTACACTACCACCACCACCGCTTGAGCAGGAAAAGTGATGCTATTTAAACCATGGAGAACGAGAGAAAGAGAAACATTGGAAAGGATATTTCTTTGATCAGGCACCAATCGCAAGATCGTTTACGATTTCGGGTAACTGAGCCGAACAGGTATAGGATCCCCATATCGAGATCAAGTACGGTGCCTCCCTGTCTGTGACTTTCACAAGGCATCTATTTATATTAGACTACTCCAGAATAAACTAATATAATCTAGAAGCTGGAACCAATCAGCTGGTGATTGGAGTAGTCTAGAATTGAACTATTTGTTCTATTAGCCAAAAAACGAAGGATCCCTGGATGGAGATTTCTGGACTCGGTGACTCGGATGTTTTAGGCCATCACCCCGGGTAAGTTATGAAGCCGTGAATCGGTAAAATTACCCGAGTTCTTCCTTAGCATCGTGTCTATCTTTACAAAAAAAGAATATTATAAACATCTATCGGTATAAATCATGTAATAGGGAAGCATTCTGCCTTTAATCAAGTTGGACAATGGAGAAGTCCTTTGGCAAACGAGAAAGAAGAGCGTCATCACGTCATTTTACTGTGTCTGCATTTGGTGAACCATTGAAAGTTTTCATCGAGCATTTCCAATTAACCTGAAAGGCGGCTATTTTGTTAAATTTTGTCCGTAAGGGATCATCTCTTGAAATTAAACTGATGCTAATCTTGGTGTATGTTTAGCACGTATCCGATTTGAGAAATCTGTTTATGAGAATACAATGCTTGGCTAACGGCTTTGTAGTAAATTTGATAGAATTAGTATTAAACGATGCTTAAGAGGAAGGGAGTTTTAGAGGCTACTGATTCACGTTATAAGTAAACCCTTTAGTAAAAGTGTCTTCTTTTTGAAACCTTGGTGCTAAGACATGCCGTTAGATTCCCGCTTTGATTCAGTGGTGGCATGAAGTTGGGTTCAGGGTTCGGAATGAAAACCAAAGCTTAGCTTGATTCATTGCTTCATTCGAAGAGCCGGAAATTTAAGTTACAATTGGAACAGTTATCTATGTCTGCTGGGAGTTATAACCGATATCGGAGAGTATGAGATTAAAGATTGATCTTATAGTAATAAACATGTGATAAACGCTTGTGTAATAAGCCTAATAGTAATAAAATAGAATCCATGGTAAATCAAATGCAAATAATAGTAATGCAACGACATATTCAGCCTAAATCAAAGATGCGAAAAACAAACAATGCCCGTTATTCTCTCGTCAAAGGGCTTAACTTATCCAAGAACAATTGTCACCAAAATGACGATCGTCAAGATGAGATGATTTTTTGAACTATTCTGAACAAAAATTGCTCCAGAATCGCTATCGTTCTGTGAAAATAAAGACGCTGCGGTGGATGATTCAGACTCGGAAGCAGAAGCGGATGCGCTTTTGGTGCTCTTGCCTGATTTGGAGGTGGCAGTTTCTGCTTTTGGTGTCTCCGTTGTTTTGACCTCGGTTACTGTGGTTCCAAGAGGAGAAGCTGTCAAAGCTCCAGTGGCAACAACAGTGTTTGTGTCTTCTGTAGGAACGGAAATGTAAGAGGTAATTGGCGTCGTTTGTGTCCCCAAAGCTGTTGCAGAAGGTATAGTGATAACCGCTGTAGCAGAAGACTCCAAGGAAGCATCGACTAACACACTAGCTTCTAGTGATTCAATGGAATAGGCAGAAGGGGCTGTTGGGACAGTGGCTGCACCAGATTCCAATACTAAAACTGATGCAGTCGTGGCAGATGTGGCGATGATAGCTGTTTCAACAGCCACACTGGTCTCTTCTTTTGCGGTTGCGACCGAAATGATCGCTGTAGATTGAGCGGCAACTGTATCGAGAGCAGCAGAAGGTTCTGTGTCCAACTGCGCGACCGTTTCGGCGACAGTAGCAGAAATAGGCACAGCTGTTGTGCAGCTAATGATAGCGATTAAGGCGATGAAATCCAAGGATGAAAAGTACATTTTGTAGTTGGAGTGAGATGAATGAACTTCTTTCTTAAAATTTACTCTGAAATGTGCAATTGGTAGCGATGATGATGGATCAAAGAAGACGAATTCTTTACTTTTAAATGATTTTCTTTTACTCTATTCTCCGTGGGGAGACTTCTGGGTGCTGGAAGCTGGATTGGGGAGGTTGGGTCAATTACTTCCCAATGCGGAAATATTACTTACGATCTACACTCTGCAATCCAGCCACCACCAACAGATACTCTTCATTTGTTTATTAAAACCAACCTCCCTCTTGCCCCGCCATTGTTTTCCGAAGAAAGAGCAATACTTAGATTTATATGTTTGAGGTAAAAATAGAATCAATCAATGCGCTTGTCAATCCCGTTTCCTCGCGAAAGAGACTGAGATTTTTGTTTATGGTGCGCAGAGATGTAGAACACTGGGCGATAACTACCGCAAACAAATAACGTTAGAAGGACAAGACCGTTAATAGAGAGAGATGAGTAGAAGATCATCCAGACAAATCGCATTGTTCTACAGTTCAGACAAAAATGCTACTCTCTTTGAATGACTTATTGTTAGGTTTTTCATTCGATTTTTTATTTTCTTGGGTTTAGTAACCCAAATTCTTTTCCAGAACATTTTGAATCTGCATGGGGAATCGAGTTAACACGAAAATGGGCATTGATATCAAGGACATGCCGCTAAGACATCTCTTGAAGAGTTGAACTTGACCGTTACTCAAATGGTTATTTGAAACTACGGAATGCAAAAATAACCCTATAAATTCCTTTTGTTCAAACATTTACAAGAAGAATCGGGAAGTTAACCAGAAGAGAAAACTACGCCTGATCAGAAGCTGCAGAGCATTCTTGAGTACAGAAGGTGAGAACTGGACAGAATCTTACAACTTTGCCAAGGATAATCGCCTCATTCCTCACAGGTTTGAGCCGCGCCTACTCGATACTTTCCGTTTCTGCTCTTCGATGAAAGTATTAGAAGTGCTTCAAAGCTTATAATGCTAAAGTTCGGATCGAGTCTGCTCGAACTAAAGAGTGGTCATGTTTGAACGGTCGATTAGGTGCCTGCAAGGTGCCTGCAAAATTTGATTTTCTTAAGAGACTTACAGCTCTAAAACTTACTCTTTTGTAATCTAACAAACTTGGCCTTGGAAATTATTAGCCACCGGTAAATGCTCTTCCCTGCATACTGCAATTCCCGTTATAAAATAAAGTCTTCTTTCGTTTCTATTGAATGGATCAAGCTAGTGGTACGCATTCCAAAGTTTAGCACTACTTTGGTGTACCAAGTCGCTCTATTTGGACTCAGTCCTATCCTTTGTCCACTTCTTTTGAATTTCGATCTGACATTTTACCATTCCTTTTCCGTAAATTACCAGAACATGAAAGCTCCAAGAGACTAGAGTATAATAATTAAAGCTCTGCACTGTAGCATTCACTATAGTCCCAAACTCGGCAAACATATAATTCTCTCTTCTAGCTATTTATATGTAGGTATTGGTATGAATCGTGTATCGAGCAGGAAACAACAACAGTATGAAATTTGAAAAGGGAAGTAGTTCAATTAAAAACAAGATAACTTAGAAAGTGACCCATGATGATTTCGTTTGTATGTTCAAAAAGTAGAAATAAAAATCATTACTATGTGGGTTGAAACAGATCATGTAGAACAACTGTAGATAGGATAGAGCTATAGAATATAACTTTCGCTTAGAGCAAAAACAGTTAGACTGGATCATCAAAAAAATAGACCGAACATATAATACAAAAAAAGCAAAGTAACGAAAGAAGATAAAAATGCAACAAGAGCTATATTTTTTATTTTGTTTGACTTTTAAGAAGAGAACAGCAACAAAAGTGAAGAAGGCAAAATTATGAAAATGAGATGGTACAATGTAAATAGATTAAAGACAATCAAAATTGGAACAAAAACATAGAGGCTCAACAAAACACAAGCATAATGATCTCGAAGAATACTTTTTGTTTGCCATTTAACTTTGTTTCGCATTTCATGCTGCAAATCAAGAATAATAAACTTGGAAAAACAATAAGGCAATGAAGGGGATAGATGAAAGAATAAAGCTGGTCCACCAAACTTGGTTGATCGTGTACTTTCTTTGTTTTGACTTTGTCGCTTTTATCGTTGGCATTAGAGTTATGTTAGATGTTGTTTTAAATGCAGTTCTTGACATTCTTGCTTCATTATATTCTGTGTGCTTTTGCCTTGTTCATTCCGGTTATTCCTCTAATGTAAGTATTAATGCGTCAACCATACTACATCAAATAAGCATTAAATGGTGATCGTTTCATTTTTTTTTTTTTTTTTTTGGTTTTTTGGTATTCTTTTGCACCTTTTAGAGGCATGCTTTAAACTGAAAAAAAATCTTTTTCCTTATTTGGTTCATTCATAACTGTCACAATGATAATGGAATTGTAAATGTAAATCTTGAGGTTAGAAAAGTCTCCCATAGTATAGTAGACAACGCGAGAGAACGCTGCTTCCCGGTCTTGTCTTTCAGAGTCGTTTCAAATCATACGGTGACATCTAGGATCACACTGACATCATCAACTTTGCCGCTTGCGAGGTCATTAAGAAAAGGTATAATATCAGAAAGTTCACAATCATGCAAGTCGCTAAACCAACTCGATATTGGAACAGCATGTTGCGGATGGAACATGTAAGAGGCAGGGGAGTTATCGAGGATTATAATATCTTTCAGAGGTCGCCCCAGCTGGGACAAATTCTTCACATAGTTTCCTTGGTAGTTGTAACAACTTTCGCGGAACAGACGGTGATGAACAGAATTGTGGACGTCTAGCTCATCTAAAAGGGGATCACCATACCTGCTAACACTGGCAGTGAACACAACAACTTCGTAGAGCTGTCCTACAATACGCATAAACTCATCGACTCCAGGTCTTTTAATGACGTAGACGCTGTGTGTTTGACCCTCGATCTCAACGGGAATGACAAAATCATGCTGTCTCAGGTATTTGAAGCTGCTGTGAACCAATGTCTCGTCAAGGTCTAGGACCAGGCATTTTTTGCCTTGAAATTCGGGCTTTATGGGCTCCAGAAGATAGCCTGAAGAGTGTGTTGCTTGGTCAGGTTGAATGTCCATAAAGGGGAAATTCTCTTGGTCTGCAGCTCCAACACCAATCTGGGGGAGAAGAAAGGGAGCATTGCCGATTAATGAATTTGAGGAGATGAGCGAATCAGATGAAGTCAGGTCTTGGCCATCTGTATTGCCGTTACTATTGTCCTGTATCTGAGTTTGGATTCTCAACTGAGGGGGAAGCTCAGCCTGATTTTCGTCTCCTGTGGCATGGGAAACAGGAGCTGTTTCAGCTGGTACTATTGTGGTTGAATTTGGCGTTGGGAAAGGTGGATCAGACTTGCCTTGTTCAGGAGTAGTCCCCTGTGTCTTTTGCCGAGCAAGGCCATTATTCTCGGTTTCATCAACAATGCCGTTTCGAGGGATCGGTGTCGTGGTTGTGGTAGTCCGTGAAGCGTCATCCTGAAGCACAGTAGAGGTATCCGAAGGATAGGTGGATTTTAGGGCAGTCTGCTTTTGCTGGCTTAGCACTTTGGGATCAAGCGTGGTTGGGATCTGAACATTCCCATCCCTGTTGTTGGAGTTCCACCTCTTGCTGGAATCGCTTCTGGTACTATTAGAATTAGATGAATTAGGAGATGGGTTCTTGCTGGAACCAGGTGCGCCGGCATTTGCGGTTTTGTCATCATCGTCAAAAATATCTGCTGTGGATTCCTGTTCCTTGTTCTTTACGGTATCAGCATCAGCATCAGGCTTGGAATGTGTGGAGTGGGCGGTTATTGCATCGTCAACATCCTTCTCTCCGTGGATTTCCAGTTTGCTATTCGGATCCAAAGTGAACGGAGAGTCTTGGTTAGAGGCACGACGGCTCTCTGTGTTCAAGACGGATGGGTCCAGCGTGGGCACATGGTTCAAAACAGACGGAGACTTGTGTATTGAAGAGGCATTCTGTTGCAGGTGCTGGGGATAGGTAGAGCGAGTCGAGGAGGGAGGTAACGAGCAGCAGAATATGGTGGCCACGACCCTCGATAAGACGGACGGGTTGTCCGGAGTCATTGGAGCAGCAGGTAGAGAGAGCCGGTGGCAGGCACGAGAGAGCGAACAGAGCAGAAAGAGCAGAAAGAGCAGAGAGAACGAGTTTGGGCGATTTGAGCCAGCAGCAAGAAGGTTTGGTGAGAATGGGTGCACGGGTGTGTTTAGGAGTTACCCGGACCAGCCGTGGTTCGTTCAGCAAAGCAGGAAGCTATGTATACTATTAGAAAGCTTTAGCTAGATGTAGAGAGATATTATACACGGTACAGAAAGCAGAGTGCGGTCTAGCAGTAGCCTAGAATCCTCTTCGAAAATGCGAAATCTCAACTGCGTCTTCGTCGTCCGCGTTGAATGCCGCCGGCTGACCCAGAAGGCCTCCTTCTTGATGCGGGTGATGATTGTACTCTGGAGACTGAATTATGGAATCGATAATGTAATATTGCAAGGCATTCATTCTGGATATAATGATTGCCTTAGTTAGTTAATGCCAACAAGTGAGCATGGCAAAGCGGACATAATGTTCTGCAGAGCCAAATCACACAAAACAACTCACATTAAGGGAAAAATCATCAGCGTAAATGCAATCTGAAGCCGTGGGTTACTGTCTGTCCATGAGAGAATAAAATCAGCAAAAGACACAAGCCCCGGTACCACCTGCAAAATGATGTAGACCACCAGCTTCATACACAGTAGCCCGATGAAGTAGAGGATTGCTTGTTTAAAGAATGCTGAAAACCGAGGTGGGTATCCATACTGGCCCGACAGGATATCCGTTATGCCAGCCCGTGTGGCAGACTGGAAAATGATATAGAGAAACCCCCACAGAATCGGAATGCCCATCGTCGTATCGAAGAGAATGTTCAGAAAGTACCAATTACATGGGTTGTTGGTGTCGCTCAGAGGAGGAGGCCGTGGACTCCGCCCGTCTTCAAACACACGAAAGTACCGGGAGTTGGGCAGGTCGTCATGTTGCGCATTAAACATGGACATGACGATGTTGAGGATGTGTAATCCAAATGACCCTAGGACCTGTTTCGAAACATCAAAGATCCAAATCAGCCATGGTCTTCGGTTGGGGTACTCGCGGTATCGTTTGTACACCAGCGATGACACGGCTAGGAGCCCCAAAGCGCTCTGTATTATAAGGGAGAAGGGGCCCATTATGGCACACTGCTCCCCTCCGGTTGGAGCAGAGGACCTTTGATGCAGGAAAGGCGTTGCTGGCGAAGCGGACATTTACTGTGGAGGAAGAAGAGGAAGGGAGAAGAGGGAAGGAGCAATTAGTACACGGCGCATGCGAAAGGGGGTTACAAAAGACAAAACCGACCTGCCTTCTACGCTCACAAATTCCACTAAATGCTGTATATACATGGCTTCTCGGGTCTATTTCTTGGGCTTTTTCCTCCGAACCAGCTGGTTGAGGTCCATCACCTGAACGGGCGTGGATCGCTTCGGATCTCTCAGCGAGCCGCTGCCATGTGCCAGGTCTTCTCGTTCTCCCTTGCTTTTAACAATGCCCCTTTCCAAACCCAACTTTTTAATCTTCTGAAATACCTCCCCGGAAAATCTGATTCCAAACTTCTTTGTAGAGTAGTCTCCTTCTTGTAAACTTTCCTGAATCTGCTTTTCATGCCTGTTTGTCACACTTTGCTTAAGAACATTCTCCACATCGCTTTCATGTCCACCAACTGAGGACTGGGCCAAGGCCACTCCTCGAATGCCTAATATTCCCACCGTGTTGCTAAGTCTGAATTCTTGGCGTGCCTGTAACTCTACCCAAAACCGCTTTGTGTTGGTGCTTTTTGCTCGGCTTTCTACTACTAGATGCTCTATAAAGCGACCTTTCGGGTCATCAGGAAAGTTGGCGACGCAAAACACAGCACATTGATCTTCTGTTTCTGCATTTAAGAATAAGCTACCCTTTGTCCAAGTTTGTAAAAGAGCCGGGCTGCTTGTGTACTTTGCAACGTCCGAAGTTTCTGCGCCAGGGATTTCCAAAAAGCATGCGACCTTTTTGGTTTTCGCGTATTCAGTTGCGCTCAAGTTATCGAGTATATCTAGCCACCAACGGACTAGTTGGTCACCTCTCAAAACATGCTTTGATCCATTATTACCAGAAAAAGGAAACAGATACTGAGGCTCAGTTCGAGCGTATAGACAAACTTGTGTGTGAACATCAGGAACAACGTCAATTTTGATGGTTTTTTCCTCTGCCTCTTTTCCACTTAGTGTGCCTGCCAATTGAAGCAATCTCTCGCGGACCAATCCTCTCTCGCTTAGCTCAACCGAGTGCTTTTTAAATTGCTTCACAGTAATTTCAGCATAGTATTCAATAGGTATACTGAAAATCCACTGTAGTATAGCAAGGCATATCCTTTTCATCGAAATCTTGCCTCCCTCTTTTGGCTCATACCCGTTTGTGTCTGCCTTTGAAACATAAATCGTTCGGAGACCCTTGCTATAATAAACGAAAATCTCCAAAGCAAAGAAAATGACGCCGCCGTACTCAATTGCCACGAAATGCTTAGTTCTGCTTGTTAAGGTTCCGTATCTCTTTTTGTTGCTTTCTTCCCCTTCTCCCTCATCTCCATCCGAGGGCGCCAAGTTCGAACCATTTGCCCTCAATGTCAGCGAATGCGTCTTTCTCGGCCGCGTTATCAAGTTTATAATTGTAAAATCCTCAGCCAGCTTGGGGAGCTCTTTTGAAAGCAGAGCTTTTAAATCTTTCATCTTTCGTACTCGTGTCTTCCTTCGGCGTCAGTTTCGTGTCGCGACAAGGTTTTGGAAATATCCGGGTAATATGTAATAATTTACCCGCCGTTTTACTTTCAACAGTTAAAATTTCAACTGTCTTTTCCTCCAAACAGTGCTTTGATCTTCATCAGACCTACCGGCTTATTGCTTATTCTTAACTATGATTATTTACAAAGTATGATTGGCATCAAGAGTGAATGTGTTTGTGCGCGATTTTTGCCCACTGATTGTTGTTTTGACTAAACTGGAACTAATTTCCATATTTTCTAGGACGTTATTTCTGGAGATGAGGTAGGCTCCCAATTTAATACATGTCGGTTGAATGATAGGCGTATGAGAGGTACTGACTCTCCATTTTTAGCTCCTTTCCGATGCTTATGACATCAAGGAAGTTGGTGATGCTGTCTATGAGGCAGACTGCCAAATGGTCCAAATCAAACAGGGTGGTGATATCGACATTGGTGCCAATCCTTCTGCTGAGGATGCTGGCGAAGACCTTGAGGAAGGAGTTGAGACAGTGAACAACCTCGTCTATTCGTTCCGTCTTCAGCAGACCAACTTTGACAAAAAGTCTTTCATGACCTTCATCAAGGGTTACATGAAGAAGGTCAAGGCCTATCTTGCTGAGAACGATCCTGATTCTATCGGCACCTTTGAAAAGGGCGCTACTACCTACGTCAAGAAAGTTCTTGGAAGCTTCAAGGACTGGGAGTTTTTCACAGGCGAGTCCATGGACCCTGATGCGATGATAGTTCTCTTGAACTACCGTGAAGATGGCACCACTCCATACATCGCGGTCTGGAAGCATGGCCTGAAGGAGGAGAAGATTTAATTTTAAAGTATTTGTATAGTAAAATAGTCATTGAAGCTAGTGGTACCAAGTACCCGATGCATTATGCGACTTTCCTATTTGTTTTCACTCGTTTTGTTTTCACCTGTTTCTTGTCCCTAAATTTTTCACGCAACGTTTTCCCGGAAGTTTGGGCTGAGACCTCCGGACATCATTAGACTATAAAATCTTTTCTTTTCCCCTGTTGTACTAAATTTGCTAACAGGCAGTTTATTGTGGTTCAGTGTTCTTTTTTCAGAGACCAGAAACAGCGTTGATCAGTTTTGATTTGCTCTTACTTTCTCCATTTTACTTTGGTTGACTTTTATCTCTGCTTTTTAGCATTATTTTTACAAAATCCTGTGGTAGGACCCTGTTTTTTCCTTTGAATCTTGGGAATCAACTGCGAACGGTTCTATTTACAAGAGTTTGAAAAGCCTTTTCTGCCTGCCTCGTATGCCAAAGGAAGTACTTTTGCGCTTCGCCCGTCCCGCAAAGTGAGTATTGAGTCCGTGCTGTGCGCATTTGTGTATTGCTGCTTATCCCATCTGTGGATCGTTTACTTTTGATCGGCAAGCAAAGACTGACATTACCTTTTTCAAAATCAAATGTAGACCTAGATAAAACGAGCCGTAACACACCTTTACGTTTTAAACCAAAAAAAAATCCACCAGAAAGAAGGATTTGGAATTTTTTGAAAGTTTTCGCATTCTTTCCCAACCGCACCAGCCACTATTCTATCTCCCGTCACACGACTCGCAATGACCCAAGCAAACAAGGATTATATCAATAACGACCCCTACGTCAATTACGAGGTGTCTCTTGACCTGGACTCAACTTTTGCTTTTGAAGGCCCTGAAAAGCTGTTGGAGGTTTGGTTTGCCAGAGATGAAAAATCAATCCCTTCACATGTTGATCCGCAAGGTCTCAGATCGGTTCCCCGGGCAAAGTGGGAAGAGATGTTGGATTTAGTCCAATGCAAAGTTTTGTCTGTCATCAGCTCTGAACATATGGATAGCTACCTTTTGTCAGAGTCAAGCATGTTTGTCTTTCCCCATAAAGTCATTCTGAAAACTTGTGGCACTACAACGACTTTGATCGGCTTGCCCCGAATCCTTGAACTTGCTTTTGGGGACGTCAAATTCCCACTTATTGACGGAAAGTCAACTAAACCATGGAGGCTGTTTTACTCGAGAAAATCCTTCATGTTTCCGGATAAGCAGAAGCATCCACATAAAACTTGGACTGACGAGGTAAAATTCCTGGATGAGATGTTTGATCACACTGGCAATGCGTATCTTTTGGGAAGATTGAATTCTGACCATTGGTACCTTTACACCCTCAACGGTTTGTCTGGTCTTGATTGCCAAGTTCCGAGAAGACTAGAAACATCGGAAGGAGCTTTAAAGTTTGATGACCGTACCCTGGAGATTTTGATGACCCATCTTGATGTTGACAAAGCAGCACAGTTCTGTTACGAACGTGTACCTGGAGACAAGGTCTTGCATTATGATTCTGACGGAGAGGAGATTATCACTGATATGACTGCTTCCACTGGAAACATTTCAATCAGTTCCAACCTTTCAGATAAATCTGACATGTTTGAGACTGCGTCTGTATCCTCTTCATCTTCTATCGAGGGGTCTGACCAGGTTACTAACACAGATCCGGGCCATGGTCTTGGATCAATTGTTTCAAAATTGACTGGCATGGACACTCTTTATGGAACAGCCTCAACTGCGGATGGCATCACGGCCAAGAATGAACAGACTGCAACCACTACGATTGACTCCTTCAGCTTCACCCCGTGTGGCTATTCTGCAAATGCAATAGTTGGTTCTGAACATTACTACACAGTGCATGTTACTCCGGAGAAGGGTTGGTCGTATGCAAGCTTTGAAACAAACGTCCCAGCTGCTCGTTATAACACCTCCAACTTTGAGATAATCGAGAAAGTAATTGGCATGTTCAAGCCCGGAAAGTTTTGCTTGACTTTCTTTGAATCCAAGGGTAATAGTTGTACTTTAGGTGAGTGGGGAACGGGTAAAGGCAAGTTGTCACTTTTACTAGATAATTTGAAAGGATACAAAAGAGCCGACAAGATCTTATATGACATTGATGACTATGAGTTGTTGTTTGTCACTTTTGAAAAGGTCCTAGTCTAGCTGTATTTGCTTTCGAAGTTGCCTTTTTGTTAGTAACTGTTTATGAAGAATGAAGCATTATTTTGCTTGCTTTTGATTTCAATATTAAGTATAAGTTGGTTGGTTTTAATACCCAATTTTCACACAATAATCTAGTTTGGTATTGTAATTTTCATTCTCGGGATATACTTATATGCTTCTAAACAGATCAATCCCTACTCTCTTTTTCCCTTCCCTCCTAGTTGTCGTGATTTTGCTATCAAGATTCATTGCAGCAATTCTTTTGCTTTCCATCTCTGTATGTATTCGATACGCATCTGGATTTCCAATGTCATCAAATGCTATCCTTCCTGCTTTCCCCTGTTTCCATTTATCTATCCAATACAATGCTGTCCCATTTTCGTCCACATTTTTTGTCCGTCGATCGTATTTGTTGATGCTTTTTGCAATTTTCAATAACAGCTTGTCAACATAGTTTGTCGGTCTTTGGAGATACTCTGAATAGTAGCAGTGATTAAATTTAGCTGTAAGCGGCTCCCCATTCTCATTCATGGAAATCGCAACGTCATCAATTAAATTCGTAGCTCTTCCATTTGTCTTTATGCTACTTTCTGAGAGCAATGAGAGTCTGTTTAGTTGGTAAAGGAGATAATCGGCTTGGACAACAGGATCCACAATATTGGACTTTACTGCACCAATTATAGAGAGTATCAGCATTGTTTCTGAGTCTGCTATAGTCGGTAGGAAAACCCCTGGTGTGTCATAGAGCAGTATATCAGGGTCTCTACTTATTCTTATGTTTTCTGAAACACTGCGCGTAACTCCTGGTTGCCCACCTGTAGTAGCGACCTTCTTAGCTATATGCTCGTCTGTTAGCATACAAGTCAAACAAATTGCGATAAAGTCCGTTTCAAACCTACAGTGGCCAAGTGATGCTAGCCTAAGTGTATTGACCAGTGTACTCTTCCCTACATTTGGCATGCCCGTGATGATCATTCGCATCCCCAATGGAGGACGCGGATACATCTCTCTGTACGTTTCTACTGTATGTTAGAATTTTTCTTGGAAAATTCACAGAGTAATTTCAGAGAATAGCTACCTTTTGCAAAAGAAATTAGCTTCTTCGCATCCCGTTTGCTTCGGCAGTCTACTGTCATGTATTTTTCGCCTGCTTCTGTATGCCATTTTTGGAGAATCTTCAGAAAGAACATGTTAATACTGGGCCGGCGAATGCTATTTCTTCATTATCTCTACACGAGCAATCATACATCATCTTTCAAACAACTCAAGTCAGTTTTTGAGTAGAGAATGACCTTGTTTTTCCCCAGAAAAGGTTTGTCGAAAAGAAGATTTCTTGTGCTTAACGGCGCTCTTGCATCTCTCACCTCAAAGACCAGATCTACCCTCGGAGCCAGCCAGTAGATCCGCTGGAGCGCCTTCATGTGATGACCCTTAAAGTCCGCAAGGGACATACGATACCTGGGAAAGGAATTCCGTGGAATGAATACCATCCTGACAAGTTTCTAAACTGTTGGCGGTACTAGGAGCATCGAAATATTCAGGTAGAGAGTTTTCATCCTCACACCCACCCATCTTCTTGAAAGAGACATTAAGTTAAATTTGTACTATTCAGTTCATTCAGAAATATTGTCAAAACACAAATCATAAATCAAGAAGATAAAATAAAAATTAGTTACTATCATAATACAGCAAGACTTCACGCTTAAGCACACAAAACATTGATGCTTCTCCTGTTAGACTTGATGGCCTTTTGACTTGGAGACCGATAGAACGGAAACCAGCCAAATCGTTTGCTTTTTTTCAGTTCTTTCAACTCTCTCTTTGCCATTCGAGTCTCCTTGTCTTCCTTGCCTAAAGTTTTCAGCATCGAGTTGTAAACATGCTTTCTCTGTTGAAGGGCATCATAATATTCGTCATTATGTTGATAGATCCATGCCAAGTTGGCAAATGCATGCCACACGTTGAGATTCTCTCTCCCGAACGCTGCCTCTCCACCTTCAATTGCACTTCCTGAAATAAGTTTACCTTCCTCAATCATTCCAGTTTTGCCATACGCTAGAGCAAGTTCGCTTAGGGCTCTCAAAGTGTAAAAACTGTTCTCGCCAGAGACTTTCTTCAAACCAGCTTCTGCCAACTCAAGCTCTCGTTTTGCCTTTTCAAACTGACCCAAAACAATGTGAATTGACCCAAGCTCATAAAGAGTCTCCAAAGTCAGTATGTGCTCTTCTCCTAGCCAAGACTTGTATTTTTCATAGACCTTGGCAAATGTTTCTTCTGCTCTTCTGTAGTTCGTTCCCATCTTTAAGGCCTTGCCAATGTTGAAAAGAGCACGAATAGTGTATGGATGCTCA